>VMDO01000265.1:0-236400 GCA_007922755.1 Pedetes capensis | reverse complement strand
CAGAAATGAGGTGTTGAGCCTTTTAAAAGCAACCTGGGCAGAACCTTTGGGAGGGAATTTGCTGTATTTTATTTATGAAAAAAATACAGGTGCCTCCTGTCGTTGGTTCTGAGCTTCTCAAGGCGTGGTTACAGAATTGAACCATCTACCAGAGGATAAGCGGAGCTCACCTTTGCCTCAGGGGCTGTGTCTGCGTTAACATCACAGGCAGGCAAATGCTCTTATCAACCACCATGCAAATTTTGTTGCAGGGCGATGAGCCTCAGACCTTGAAGCACTTTGTGCCAAATCATTACCTCGTGCCACATGAGTCCCAATCATGACGGATGCCAAGTATGTTCTCTGCAGATGGAAAAAGCGATTATGGCCGGCGAAGGTGACAGCCATTATTCTGTAATTTCAAGAATCAGAAATGACTTTTGGGTGACAAGTAAAATCTTTATCAGGCTCTGCTACCTAGGAGCAGCTCCAGTGAGATAATTGAACCTGAGCGGTTGGCGCCCAGATCTGTTGGCACAGATCCCCGTTCCCTGCCTAATGGGGTTTGTCTAGTGCTTAGGAGGTTTTCCTTCCGAAAGTGTCCTTTTTTTTCCACACTAAAAAAGAAAAAGAGTCAGCTATAAGCAGCCGTGTAAGTCTCTGACATACAGAATATCTAGTAAGAAGCCCGGGGATGGTAAATAACTGGTATTTCAGGGGTGCCTTCCAGCAATTCAGGAGGAAGTGCCGAACCCCAAGGCACGAGACTGGGTCTTGGACTGGGCTGCCGCTGGCCTCAGTTTCCCTGTCTGAATTAAAGGGGGTTGGACAGGCTGTGTCCGTAATCCAGTGCTTGGTTACCTTCAGAAGTACTCCCTACGTTTGTATTCTTGGGTTGCCTCTTTATTTTGTCTCAATAACAAGGATTATTTTTTTTTTCCTTAAATGTAGGTTTTGGCCAGAACCAAGACTTCAACAAAAAATAAAAGGAGAAAGGAATTCTTTCTAGATGTTCAAATACTATCCCTAGAGGAAAAGTTAAGTGTTGTTTTTTTTAGATGCTTTTTTTTAAATCTGGGGTTTCTGATACTCTTCCCCCACCCCCGCCAAAACAAACAAATCAAGGAAGCCTGTTCCTAACGGCTTATTAAAAACTCTTTAGTTAGTTATTGCTCATTAACGGCCCTAATGACCACATGAAGAAGACAACTGGTTTTATTTTTATTTCATACCTGTTTGGAACTTGAACATCTAAACAAGGCATTCTATGAGACCCACAAAACTTGAATAAAACCTGGGCGTGATGACGCAGGCCTGTAATCCTTGCACCGTGGGAGATGGAAGTAAGAGGATCTCAGATTTGAGGCTGACTCAGCCTCCCCAATTTAGTGAGACCCTGTCTCGAGATAGAAGAGTAAAAACAGGCTAGGGGTGCAGCCCGTGGTGTTCATGTGAGGCCCTGGATTCAGTGCCCATGTACTGAAAAAGCCAAAAAAAAAAAAAACCTCCCCCTAATACCAAGCCTCGAATCAACATAAACTATACGGAGCCTGCTCCCCAACTGCCTTTCAGGTCCATCTGGGGATCTTGCCCTCCCACAGATTAGCGAGCCTTGTTTCTGAAACCTGTGTGTCAGAGGCCTCTCGGTTTTGAAACATTTACCTTTCCAGTCCATCACTCTATTAAGTTATTGGTGGCTCTGCCCCGGTTAGGATGAGTCATTTGGAGGACTGTGATCACAGTACCCAGGTGGTGTGCGATGGTGCCATTGGCTGTCTGGTATCAGTGTTCCCACTTCTAAAGAGTCCCCGGGCCGCCGTGCCTCTTTCCGGCTGGCTGCTGTCTCTCGGGGTTCCCTGCCCCTCTCCTTCCCGCTGCCGCCTCTGTCTTCAGAGCCACCTCCTGAGCCGCCTGGCCCCCAGCTCACACTCTCCCTGAGGCTGGGAAGGTAATTGAATCCTCGAGTTTAAAAGGAAAGCACGTTCTTTTAAACTAAAACAGGCCTGCTGGGCTGTAAACAGCTCCTGGTGACATTACTGGCTACTCTGAAAACCTAACAAAGGAGTTATTTGTGCAGTTGAAAGTCGGATTTGCCTCATAAAAGTCCCAATTTAAATTTATTTTTACTCTTAACTCTAGCCAACCTTTTCTTTAAAAGAGATTGAAAGGGGAAAAAAGATGGCAAAGAAAAGGAAAAAAAAGAAAAAAACACCACGTCCACCAGGGTCTTGCCGCCTCTAACCTCAGCCAGGCGAATTCCTTGTGGGCTGGGACTTTTGGTGTAGGTGGAAGGTGGAGGAGGGAATGAATCTAATTCTTTTGTCATCTGAAGAAAAACACATTTGAAAATGTCTCCGTGGCCTTGGCTGGTATCGTGTAACGTCGCCTCTGTCCCTGCAGAATCCAGGTGAAAAGCACCGACGTGGAGGCGCTGCAGAAGTCTCACATTGAGAACCTCGCCGCCTTCCTAGGTAAGGGCAGGCTGCTATGTGGTTGTGAGGTGTCACGATGAGGGAGCCTTCTCGAGAGCGTGAGGGCTCGGCTCTGTGGTAAAAATTTATCCCACAGACTGTTCTTCGTACAAAGGGATATGAATGAAGGAGAAGGAAGAAATGGATGTTTTCTTAAGCCTTTCCAGAATTTGCCCCAGAACTAGTCCAGTTCTTTTTTTGTCAGTGATGTATACATGTTTATGTGTGTGTGTGTATATGTGTATGTATATGTGCGTATGCATATATATGTGTGTATGTGTGTGTATGTATACACGTATGTTTTTTGTTTTTGTTTTTTTTTGTTTTTGGCTGTGGTACCAGACACCGAACCCAGGACCTTACACCACACATCATACTGGGCAAGCACCCTAGCACTGAGCTACATCCCCAGCCCTCAGTCCGGTTCTTTTTGTTTGCTTGTGTGTCTTTTTAAATTTGAGACAGGGTCTCCCTGTGTAGCCAAGGCTGGCCCAGAACTCACTCGGCAGCCTGGGCCAGCCTGGAACTCACCATCCTCCCGCCTCAGCCTCCCTGGTGCTGGGATCACAGGTGTGGCCGCCTTGCAGGGTACAGAGTCCTATTTTTGACCACATTTTCAGCGCCATTTCCCTACGTCCTGGCCCCCAGTGCTCATAAGACCCCCGTAGGGGGTGGGGGTCTTTTCCCAAAGTAAAGCTATGAGATGGTTCTCTTGCCATCTGGCCTGTCTGCTCTTAGCCTGAGATGGAGGAAGTGGTTGGATGTGTGCTTAAGATGCCAGAGCAGAGCCCAGAAGAGAGAGAACAGGGTGGCCCTGCGCTAGTGGCTGCCCGTGGTCTGTAGGTACCTTTGAGGTCCCCCTGAGGAGGTCAGGTGAGAAGCAGACCTGGCTTCCCTCCCAGGGGCGCTGTTCAGTACCCACCCCCTTGGCGATTTATTGCTGCCGGGTGTTCCATGGAAGCCAGGTGGAGCCAGAGACTGCTCACTGCCCGCCATGTGCCCACCTGGCCACAGGTCAGCAGACCCACACTTAAAATCACTCTTCTCCCATCAGAGTTGGGAGCATTTAATCAATGGGGGAGGACGGATTTGTCTTTGGAAAGATCGGTCATAGTCCCCTCCCTTGGTGTTTGTAAGACAAGGTCCGACTTCCTTTACCTTCTGGGAAACGGCCGTTGTTCAGAGCAGGCCCCTGCATACCTGCTGCGGCCCTCTGCTGTTGTTCTGCGGTCGCCTAAACCGCATTGGGAGCCGGTCACTCGGGAGTGCCTTTAATATTAAACAGGGGCGACGTGGTGTTTTGATTTGGGCATTATGCCTGCTGAGTTGTGATATTGCCTCCACGATCTCACTCGGATAAGTTGCGTGGTGTCTGCGTGTCGGCATGAATAAATAAGACTGTGGCAGCCGGAGGGCGGGCTGCAGTCTGAAGGGCCACGAGGCGCCTTCCTGGCTTTGAGATGCCCTTGCAGAGAAGTGGGGACAACTTACTAGCCCACAATGAGCCTTTTTCATCCGCCCCCAGCCCCCCAGCCAAGACCAAGCTGCCAGCAGACTTCTTTATTTAGTTGGCATTGGTTTTTGTTGACCCTGATTGTATTTGAAATTGTAAGGCTGAGAGAGGATTTGCAAAACATTTGAATACATTTTGCTCACAGTATTGTTTTGTAGCTTGGAGGAATTGATCTTTTTAGCCAATCAGGTTAAGGTCAGTACGTTTGTGTCTCCCTGTCTCTCAGACCTGAATGAATAGCTGTTTTGTAGCTGTGTCCCCTTTCGGGGGGTGGGGGGGAATGGAGGTGAGGGGCAGTAGGCCCACCCTCCACTCCGTTAGGAGGTGCTGGCCAGTGCGGGGAGGCCGGCCTGGGTGCCTGAGCATGCCCAGCTCTGTGTCCTCCGTCCTCACAGCCTCGCAGAAGCAGGTCTCCGCTGCACCCCTGGAGGAGCTGACCTACAGGCGGTCACTGCGAGTGGCTCTGGACACCTTGAATGAGGGAACCAGCCTGAGCCAGGGGAGCCCCATGGAGGAAGAGGCGAGCTCGCGAGCCCCACCATTGCCGTGTGGGGCCGGGCCGGCCGACTCTGCGCCTGAGAGGCAGAGGGATCCTGCACAGCGAAGCCTGTCGGGGGTGTCCACGTGTGAAAGGCAGCACGAGCGCACAGGGGACCTCAAGAAGGGGGTCGGGAGAAGCGAAGACCCAGGAGCCCTGCTGAGCTCTTCGGCTGCAGGTGCTTCTCAGAACGGTAGGGAAGTGAGGATCTGCCACCCACGTTGGCCTCTGGCCAGTGGGATGGGGGGGACTGGGCACAGCAGTCCAGCTGGTGCCAGACGGTGCCTGTCCTTTCAGGAGGAGAACGCGGAGAGGAGAGAGAGAGGCCAGCTGGCAGCAGGACAACCTTGGCCTTGCCGTCCCGACCCAGGGCTGATGACCATGACCCAGGCGCGCCATCACACTGCTCCACGGTGCTCCTGGCCCCGGAGGGGGTTACAGGATGGCTCGCCAAGAGGCCGCGCCTGGATGGAGAGCTGGGGATGGGGACCGTGGGGGCTGCACTGTCCCCCAAGCATGGGCCTCTGGAGCACATGACTCTGCACTGCGCAGCTGAGAAGCTCAGCCCGCCCCCGTCAAGCTCTCCTGTGGGGGAGGCCAGCGGCCCCCAGCAGGACCCAGGCAGGCTGGAGGAAGGTAGATGTGTGCAGGGGGCGCCAGGCCTGGGCTCAGGCTCTGCCAAGCCAGATCTGCAGGCAGGCACTTGGGTATTTTTAACCAGACCGTAATGAGACCATTTCCAAAATAGACTCGGAGCAGAGACTCCTTTCCTCCGTGCACGTCTCCCCGCTGAGTTACGATTACTTCAGCTCCTCCAAAATACTTGTCTTTGTTTTTGTTTTGAACCGGAGAGAGTGGAACGGGAGGCTGTGGCAGGAGTGGGGGAGGCTGTTGGTGACACAGGGATGCCTCTGCATCTGCACCCCCGAGGTGTTAACTGTTGCCGAGCTAATGAAGCATTCCCAATAATGAAACAGGACTCGCAAAAGTGATTAAAGGCTCCCAACTTTCGGAATTCCTGGCCAGCCGCATGTGTGTGTGTGGTTGCTGGTGCGGGGTAGCCTCCTGCTTAGTTTTGAGATGCTAATTCAGGAGTCTTATCCCCTGCACGGTCAGCTGCCTGGAAATCGCTCCACTGCAGATCTGTCTTTGTTGTGAGCTGCTCTCCTGAGTCCTCACCTTGCCCACTTGAAGGCTGCAGGAAGCTGGCTGTGTCTGGCTCCGGGGTCTGAAGGAAAGGGGATGGCCTTCGCCTTGTTCACAGTTTACTCTCAGTCTCTGGATCTGCTGCCAGTGCTTCAGACAGAGGGGAAAGCCGCACAAAGGGAGTTCCCACCCAGATTCAGCAGCCTCTCACCGTTTGGATGGCTGCTTTTGGGGCTTGCCTGTCTGTATGACTGAAAGGTCACCCCCACTTCCTCTCTTTCTTTCTTTTTTTTTTTTTTAAATGTGCTTTGAGGCTGGGGTGCAGCTTAGCGTTTAGCACTGGCCTAGCGTTCACGAAGCCCTGGGTTCATCCCCAGCACCAGAAAGAATAAAAAGAAAGAGATAACCAAGGGCCTCTAACCAAGGTGCGCTGTGTGAGTTCCACACAGCTGGGGCCTTCTTTGACATTGGTGGATGTGTGTCGCGGGATGTTTCCTGGGGTTCGGTCATGGTGAAGTCTAACCTCGCGTCCTTGGCAGATCCTCCGTCTCCGGAAGAGTCCATGGAGCTTAATAAGGCCATTAATTCCATCCTGGAGGAGGACGAGGAAGATGAGGAGCCGCCAAGAATCCTTTTGTATCACGGTAAGAAATAAGCACCGTACGTCGTGGGCCTTGGGTGGTAAGGACCTTGGACCAGTGTCCTGCAGCCGTGTTCCACAGCTTCTTGCCATTTAGCTTTTCTCCTAGTGAACTGAGACCTGTCAGGGACCCTGAGACAAAGGGCACAGGGCTCTACAAGAGGCCGCTGGGCCTGTCCTCCCATCCCTTCCTTGTGAACAGTGGGCTCTACTGCCCTCCTTTGGGCGTGGCTGCACACTGCCTCCCTGGAGACCCTTGGCCCTGTTCTGGGGATGTCTTCCACCTCAGGGAGCAGCTCCCACCCACACACCCTGTTCACAGCAGAGGAAAATGTGCCTGTCACTGCCTCTGTGCGCCTGGCAGAAGAGCTTAGCTGTTAGGGACTCCAGAGATCTGAACCATAAGCAGGCAGAGATCACTTCCTGAGCCAGCCATGTTTTTAGATTGGCCTGGCAGCTGGCGTCTTTACCTCGGTTCCTCCGCTTATTTCTTGTATTGCTTTTTGCTTTTCCCCTTTGGCATTGGGGCCAGAACCCAGGGCCCTGTGCATGCTAGGCACGTGCTCTGCTGCGGAGCTGCATTCCCGCCCCTGCCCAGGTATTCCTAGTTTGGGAATAATTGTAGACGCAGCACGTGGTGGTGGTGGTCAGGGAGGGCTGGTGGGCCTGTCGTCGGCTACCCCCACCAGCCATGTTCTCTGGAGCTGCAGGGCGGGTTCCAGCCAGATCCTCGCCTGCTCCATGAGTGCAGGACACCTGTGTCCCCGTGTGTGCATGGGTGTGCCCGTGCATGTGCTTGCTTTTGTTCTGTGGTTCCTTTTTCTGCTCCAAACCGCTCAGCCCTTTCCATCACTAAGCAAGCATGACTCCGGCTCTGCACTTCCTTTTTTTTGTTTGTTTTTTTGTTTTTTTGTTTTTTTTACTTTTTTTTTTTTTTTGAGACAGGGTCTTGCTAAGTTACGCAGACTGCCTCTGTTCTCGAACTTGCGATCCTCCTGCTTCCGCCTCCTGAGTCACTGGGATTACAGGCATGCGCCACCATGCCTGGCACTGCACTTCCCTTTTGATTGTTCTCTGGGCCTAGCTCGGACGTTTTTAAGGTTCCACACGGTCTCCTAATCATTCTTGGTGGGGACTAGTCTTGTTTACTGGGGACAATGGGTCATGCCTCGCTCTAAGTCCCTGCCCACTGTCCCCCGCTCGCTAAGTATCTGGGTGGTTCCAGAATTGTGTGTGCTCTGAGCTCGCCTGTTGTGCACTTGTGGAAGTGATTTCTGTAGGATCAGTGCGTACGAGCAGGGTTGACTGGTCACAGACAGTGGACCTGGTGCCTTCCAGAAGACCCTTTCTTCCAGCACCACTGCTGGGGGTGGTGTGATGCTGGCCTCCCAGCCCCCAGGGTCTGCTCCTGTCTCCTGGTGGCTCAAACTGGTTTTTGCTTCTGGTAGATTTTGGTTTTTATCTGCCGGACCATGCTGAATCTGAGTGTTGCCCACCCAGCACCCGCATGGGCGGTGGCTGTCCCTGATGTGGCCGTCCACATGGGACCCGAGAGTCTGGAAAGCTCTGTGCGTCCCCTGGCTGAGAAGTCACTTTCCTCAGAGCTGGGGGAACCTGTGCTGGGTTTACTCCCCGCTCACATGGCCTTATTTCCCTGTCACAGCCCACGTGGGTTTTACGGTCAGCCGCTGGCCGCCACTGGCCTCTGTGTCATGCCGTCTGGGCCTGCCCTTCGCGCCCTTTGGTGGCTTTAGCTTCCTTTGAGTTTTGCTGCTGCTTGATTTTTTAAATCATTGTATATTAATCATACAGAACTGCTACTTGAGTTTTGGAAATTTAAGGTACCCACTCATCTCAGGGTTTTGAGGGGTAGAGAACGTTAAGTTTTGTTTATGAACAGGTCTGTCGTGGCCTTGTGGCTGAACTCATCCCTTCCCCATCCAAAGCCCTTGGTGCCTCAGATGTGCGGCAGGGATGCTCAGCGCCTAGCGTTTGCTGCGTCAGCGTGTGCCACGACCGTGCTGCTGCTTACTTATTTTTTGGTGCCCGGGATGAGCCTGCGACCTTGCACATACTGACCGGGTGCCCCACGACTGAGCTGCACCTCAGCCCAGCCCTGCTCATTAAAAAAAAAAAAGGCCTCCTTTTGGAATGATTATAGATTCAAAGGAATTGCAAATAAAGGACAGAGAGCCCCGTCCTTGCCTCCTGCTAGTGCCTTCCCTGACTGCAGAGCATTTGTCACCTCCAGGAAGCTGCATGGCCCCGCACTGCAGCCTTGCTGTGCTCTCATGGCCTCATCCCTTGTCATAGGGTCCAGTGACGTGAATCGTGTGTTTGTGTGGAATTGTCTTGATATCTAAGTGGGTTATTATGTTTAAAGTGGGTTCTGATAATTTGCATCTTCCTCAAGCTGTCACACTTGCCATCGACGTGGATCTGACCTGTCTCTTCCTTTTTTTCTTTGTTTTGTTTTCAATTCCAGAACCACGCTCGTTTGAAGTAGGAATGCTAGTCTGGCTTAAATACCAAAAATACCCCTTCTGGCCAGCAGTGGTAAGAGCGACCCCTCCAGCCCTGTGAGCAGTCGGACCCCCTTATCCCCTGCTCCTGATCCTCCAGCCTGGGCAGATAAGGAAGATGACCCAAGGCACGTTCATCTAATAGAAGAGGGTTGGGCATTCTGGCACCATTTGGTGAGAGGTTCCCAGGTCACTTGGTACCAAGCAGATTTGTAAAAACAAGTTTGAAGCCGGTGTGGTGGCTTCTACATGAGATCCCAGTACTTGAGGGGCTGGGGCCAGAGGATCATGAGTTCTAGGCCAGCCTGGGCTACACAGTGAGTCCCTGTCTCAAGAAACAAAAAGCAAAACAAAAGAATCCAGAAGGCCTTGGTTCTGCCAGAGTCACCAGGCAGGTTTGCTGTTTTAGTGGCTCTGACCGCACCCATACCCCCGTGGCCTCCTGCTCCTTCTCCTGCTGAGTGTGGTCATGGCAAAGCAGAACTGAAATCCAAGTCCTGTGTGCTGTGTGGAAGACACAGCGTGAGCCGACAGACGGCCAGCCAGAGCCTCGGCCCCTCGGCCCCTTGGCTCCTCGGCTGTGCTGTGAGGGAGGCTCTGGCCTGCCTCAGCACTCCTTCCCCTCTCCATACTTTTCTGTTCCCTATTTTTAACCAGTCTCTGGGTCCCTGTGGTCAGGAGCATTTGGCCTTGGCTGAGCATTGGCTGCTTGGGGTAGCCTTGCCCAGTATGAAGGGGTGCCATGGATTTATCTGGCCTGGGTGATGGCCTGGGAACTGCAGAGAGGCAGGTGTGAATTGGGGTGCGTGGCCCTGCGGCATCTCCGGCAGTGACCTTGTTTGTGCCTCCCTATGCAGCCTCCGCTTGGCCAGAAAGCATGTGACCTCCACCCTCCCACGGGGAGGTGAAGGCAGAGAATGTGGGAACAGAGTGGAAAACGACCCGATTCTGCTTGTGTCACATGGCGTAGGAAGACACAGGCAGCAGCCCTGGCCCGGGCATTGGACCCGCTCCATACCGTGGCTCAGCTTGGGTTACCCGGCGCCCGGGCCTCGCTTGCTACCAGCACACGCATGTGGAATGTTGTAGAGACTGAGGCTCGTGCACTCCTCATGCTGTCTCTTGGATTTGCCAACAGGTCAAGAGCGTCCGCAGGAGAGACAAGAAGGCAAGCGTGCTCTTCATTGAGGGGGACATGAACCCAAAAGGCCGAGGGTAAGAGCACTGCTGTCCCTTCTGTTTTTATTCCTGTTTTCTGCAGGGTTGGGGATCTAACCCAGGGCCCCGAATGCCAGGCATGTGCTCCCTCCAAGCTGCACTCCCCACCTCAGGCCCTGCTCTTGCCTTTTGCACGCAGTCCTGGTGACACTGAGAGCTCCTGGTGGGTGTGGTATGGCGGGAGACAAGGCCACCCCCAGGCAGGAGTCCAGAGCCCAGGCAGGGGATGTAGGGTCCCTGTGACGCCCCCTCGCCAGGAGGAATGACCCTAAGGTGGCGCTGGAGGAGCCGGGCAGCTGCTCCCGTTAGCACGACTTTATTAGCTGGCTCTACACGGCGGCCTGAGCCAGAGCTGCTGGGTCTCCAATCTCCCACACGCCCTAGCAAGGCTTGGTGCACATAGACAGCATCCTGCCTCGGCCGGGGCCTTGCCAGTGTTTGCTGCTGCTGCCCTGCCTGGCCCTACTGGGTTGACAGCGCAGGTGAAGGTGCTGCCCTGCTCAGAGCGGCCTTTCAGAGCCAGTGATGCCTCCCGCAGCGCGGCGTGCGCAGCCGGCCTCAGCCGGCCCTCGCGCACTCCTGGGCTTCCTCCAGCGGCTTAGGGGTACAGTAGGGTCCAGGCCCCAGGGTGGGTACGCCTCAGGCTCCTCAGCTTTGAACAAGGCCAGCGTGCTTAGGTGGCACAGTCACTGCGCTGATTCTCACCTGAGGGCAGCGGCTCGGCCCCTTCGCCACCTGCTCCCTTAGCGTTTGCTTCTGCTGGCCCTAGGATCACGGTGTCTCTCCGAAGGCTGAAGCACTTCGACTGCAAGGAGAAACAGACGCTTCTGGTAGGTGGACCGCCCTTGGCCGGCTGTAGGTTTCTTTTATAGCTGGCCATTGTGTGCTCTGGGCCTGGTCCTCCGAGTCCGTGGCTCCTGAGTGCTCGTGGACACTTGGGAAGGAGCAGCTGGAGCCAGGCTCCGTGACCACGCCAGGTCCTCACAGCCATCTTGGGCAGTTGCCACCTGAGGCCCAGCCTGGCCAGCTGCCCTCAGGCTGCCCTGGGGGCCGGGGCGTAGGGGCAGTGGGCCCAGCAGGCCCAGAGTGTCGAGCGACGCTGGCTATGCAGGCGTTAGGAGGCCATAGCCTCTGTGCCACCCCTGCCGTGACTGCGGGGCGCTTATCAGACACCGTCTGGTTGTCCCATTAAAACCCACCTGTCCGGTTGTGGGAGCACGTGCTTCGTATCTGTCCTCAGAAGACTACGGGGCCACGGCCTCCTGGCCTGCACTGCTCCTGGCACAGGAGAGCCTTCCTCTTGGCTCTCCTGAGCGTTGCCGTCACACCTCACAGTCGGGTGCCGTGAGCACTGTCCCATGTTTTCCATGGAGTCCTGGCTTTGACCGTGAGTGGGACACACGGCCGAGGCTATTCAGCCCCTGCTGGCTGGCCAGGGACTTAAAGGGCCACAGGGAGCCTGTGGGCACTGGCTGTATCCTGGTGAACACAGAATCCTGTGGCTGCTTACCTGGGTTTTCTTTTCTTTTTCTATTTTCAATTTTGCTGATAATTGAGTCTGGGGCCTGCCACTGAGCTACACTCCAGCCCTTTTCCTTCCTTCCTTCCTTCTTTCCTTCCTTCCTTCCTTTTCATCCCTTTCTTTCCTTCCCTCCCTCCTTTTTTCCTTCCTCAGAATCTCACTGTGTAGCCCAGGCTGGCCTTAGGCTTGTGGTCATCTTGCCTCCGCCTCCCAAATGCTGGGGCTGTAGGCGTGGCTGCTGTACCTGGCACCCCACGTCCTTTGTGTGATGTTTAGCTGTTTGGAAGGTTGGTGGCCGGATCTCATCCCCGGCTTTGTCTGCTGGCTACTTACTGTTCCCTAAGACAGGGGAGCGTTGTCCCATCTGTCTGGTTCATTCAGTTTGTTCTCTGCAGCTTGGAATCCACAGCCCACTGTCAGGCACCCAGGTTGCTGGTTGGCAGGTGCTGGCCTTGGCAGAGGGCTGGCATGGGTGGCCTCGTGAGCTGTCGTGTTCTCAAGGATGCAGTCCATGTCTGCCAAGAGCTGGAGTGGGGCCTCGCCAGCCCTGCGCTCATGGGCGATCTAAGAAGTGTTGGTGACACACTTGGGGATCTGAACAGTTTCCCTGAACAGGAGGGAGGTGTGGGGTAGACAGGAGGGTGAGTGGGGTGTGCCTTAGACGCACAAAGGGTGTCTTGCCACAGAAAGAATTGGGTTACCAGAAAATGGGGCATCATCGTCAAGGTGAACTGGGACGCTTGGACATCACTGAACGGCCTCCTGTCCCTGAAGAAGAACAGAGTCAGCTTTGCTCTCAGTCACGCAACAGGCAAGGCCATTGTTGGATTTGCCTGAGTGGCTGACACTGGGTGTGGCTCAGCGGTGGAGCCTGTGCTTAGCACATGTGACGCCCTGGGTCCCATTCCCAGCCTCAAAAAATAAGTGAATAAAAATAAATCGGGTCAGAGCCAGGCACCGTGGCACACGCCTTTAATCCCAGTGGCTCGGGAGGCCAAGGCAGGAGGATCGCAAGTTCGAGACCAGAGGCAGTCTGCATAACTTAGACCCTGTCTCAAAAAGTAAAAAAAAAAAAAAAAAAAAAAGTAGGCTGGGGGGTGCAGTTCAGTGGTCTAGCACTTGCAGAGCATCTAAGCACGAGGCCCTGGGTTCAACCCCCAGTACCGCAAAAAAAAACAAAAAAAACTGGTAAGAGGTACAGGTGATTTTGGTGAAGCCATTAATTAGGCACCGTGGTATCCAGTCTTGGAAGCTAGGCAGTGTGGGCCTGGTTAGTCCTTGGATGAGAGACTTCCTGGGAACACCAGGTGCTGCAGGCTGGGAAGAAGGACCTGGCAACCCACTTCCAAAACAACCTGCCATTGAAAACCCTATGAATAGCCAAGATACACTGACGTAGTGCCAGGCATGGCACAGTTTTGGGGAGCATTTTGTTCTGTTGTACACAGGGTTGCTATGAGTCAGACTTGACATGATGGCACCTAACAACACAACAACATTAGTTAGGGAAGCTTTGATGGGCAGCCTGCTGGCCAGCAAACTGAGGGGGTCTCATTTTCTGATCTTGCGATGTGCAGATGGGACACCCTGTAGCTCCAGAGGCTTCCCAGGGCTGTCGTGGGATGGATCCGGCTCCATGGCATATGTAGAGTCAGGGTCTGCTGAAGCCGGGGCCCACAGGTACCCGGCCACAGCTGCAGCTACCCATGCTGGTCTCTGGCCCCTGCTGCCTGGCAGGTGCTGGGACAGCCTCCTGATGTGCTGTCCATTTTCGTGGGTAGGCGGGTCCCAGGCCAGCCCCGGGTGCCCGTCCTCCAGCCTGGCCCTCCATTGGCCGGTGTCCCAGGACCAGAAGGGCACAGGGTCAGGGCTGTTGTCCTCGGTTCCTGGTGAGGATGGGGCAACCCTGGGTGAGTCCTGGCCCTGCTGGAGGGTGTCCATCCATCCTGAGGACAGCGTGGCCTCCAGTAGCCCTGGTGTGCCCTCAGCAGCGGGCGCTGCAGCCCTTGGCTCCCAGACCTCACAGAACAATTGACGTAACTTTTCAGTCTTGTCTGTCCATGAGGCCGAGTGTTGCATCCACCGTGGCCACGGTCAAGCCACCTCAGGTCTGGGCCTCGCTGCGTGCAGCCCTGCCTGACCTCGGGAGCCTGCATGGTGGGCTTCTGCCAGGCTCCTGGTGGAGGTGGAAACTGAGGCATGGGGGGCTCGAGCCTCTGCGGAAGTCTCAGGCTCCTGTTGCCCCCACTGATGCCCTGCCATCCTGTCCCGTAGGACAGAGCCAAGGAGGACTACGGCCAGGCCATTGGCTGGTGCGTCTCCCTCATCACCGACTACCGGGTGCGGCTAGGTAGGCAGGTCAGGCCCTGGGGAGCTAGAGGGGCACTGAGGGCAGTGCAGGACCCCGAGACCCACCGTGGGTGCCCCAAGGCCCGCCTTTGGTCCGCCAGAGGCGGACTCGAGAACAGCTTGCATGGATGGAGACAAGCTCTCCCTGTAGGTGGGTCTGGTGTGCATCTGCCCCTAGTCTGGCTGTTGGGAAGATAGAAAGCAGGGCCTCTTGCCGAGCAGGGTCCCGGCAGGGGCGTGGCTGACCCCTGTCTTACGCCCCTCTGCAGGCTGCGGCTCCTTCACCGGCTCCTTCCTGGAATACTATGCTGCAGACCTCAGTAAGTCCAGAAGCGTGACCTTGAGTGAGCACGGGGTGGCTTCAGCCCGTGGGGAACCATCGTCTGTCAGGGCAGCACTGTGTCCCACGCAGAGCGGCAGGACCCATGGCTCTACAGGGAAGCAGGGCTGCCCTGTCAGGCTGCTGTGTGTGTCATATGTCCAGGAGTATCACCTGTGTCCCAGAATGCTGGGTGCTCCTTGTGGTTGACCCAACAGCTCCCATTCCTTCCAGTAGTTAGAAGCGTGGCGACAGAGCAGTGGATTCTTTCTCAGGAGCGCTGTGGGGACCGGGGCCCCCCTCTGCTTGGGGTACACATGGCTGAGAGCCCAGTTACGGGTGGAAGGTTGGGAATCTTTTAAAGGAAGGGTCCCTAGGCGGGCAGAAACCCCCCCACTGTGTCCAGGAAGCTTCAGGCCCAGGTCTGCCCCTGGGTCGTGGCCACAGACTCCAGCTCTGCGTGGCCAGTGCTCGCCTCTCTCCCTGCCCAGGAGCTAGGTCCTCATGTGGCTGTCGATGGCAGGTGCCAGAGGCCCTGTCCAGCCTCAGCAGCTCACATTTGCTTCCCTTACAGGTTACCCAGTCCGCAAGTCCATTCAGCAGGACGCCCTGGGGACCAGGTTTCCTCAGCTGAGCAAGGGGGATCCTGAGGAGCCCACAGGGAATAGCCTCCCGGGGCGGCAGCAGCCCTGCAGGAAGGTGCTGCCTGATCGCTCGCGCGCAGCCCGGGACCGGGCCAACCAGAAGCTAGTGGAGTACATCGTGAAGGCCAAGGGCGCAGAGAGCCACCTGCGGGCCGTCCTGAAGAGCAGGAGGCCGTCGCGGTGGCTGAAGACCTTCCTGAGCTCCAGCCAGTACGTGACCTGCGTGGAGACCTATCTGGAAGACGAGGAGCAGCTGGACCTCGTGGTGAGGTACCTCCAGGGCGTCTACCAGGACATGGACGGCGAGATGCTGGCACGGTGCAGCGGCGACAGGATCCGCTTCATCCTGGATGTGCTGCTTCCTGAGGTGGGCGCGGGTCAGGACCCTGTGGGGTGGGTGGCTGGGTCCGTTCTGCTCTGCACGCAGGCCTGGCCTGGGCCTGAGCTGGGGCTGGGGCTCTGGGAGGAGCAGACCCAGCCACACTGCAGCTGGAGGTAGTGGTGTCAGAGCACAGGCAGGGCCTCTACCCATGGGACGTTAGAGTCGTGGGACATGCAAGGAGGCCCAGAAACGGTAGCATAGAGGAAGCTGGACTTGGCGGCCACACCTGTAATCCCAGCACTCAGATGGCTGAGGCAGGGGCATCAATGCAAGTTCAAGACCAGCCTGGGCTACAAAGGGAGACCCTTTCTCAAAGTAAAACAAAAGAAACAAGCAAAAAATAGCACAGTGGACTCTGCATGTCCATCACCCCTGTGTTACTTTTTGTGAAGGAGAAGCAAGAGCCCAAAGACTTGTTTTGTTTCGATACTTAGCGTAGAACCCAGAGCCTCGCACATACTTTGCAAATGCTCTACCACTTTTTGTTTTTTAAATTGAGACCGGGTCTCATTGAGTTGTCGGCCACTTCTGGCCTTGCACTAGTGATCCTACAGCCTCAGCCTCCCGAGTTGCTGGATGACAGGCCTGAGCTTTCGTACCCAGCTCAAACTTTTTTTCACCCATAAATGCTTGAGTGTCTCTAAAGCTAAGTGCCACTGCCCCCAGGGGATGCCGGGGATATCTCGTGAGGAACGTGGTCATCCTGACTGGGGAGCTTGTGGCATGGCTTGGGTGGAGGCCAGGGACGCCGGTCAGCACCCTGCAGGGCCCAGGATGCCCCACCCCCGAGAATGAGCAGGCCTCAAGCTCTGTAATGCCAGGGGAACAGGTCCTAGTCAACTGTGAGGGTCCTGTTTTAAAAATGTATAATCTCAGCAACTCGGCATGGAGGCAGGAGGATCACATGTTTAAGGCCAGAGACAGCTTGTGTATTTAATGACCCCCCTGTCTGAAAATAATAAAGAAAGAAAGGAATGGGGGTGTGGCTTAGTGATGGAGTACTTGCTCAGCATGTGCAAGGCCCTGGGGGTTGCCCTGAGTACTGCCAAAAAAAAAAAAAAAAGTATCTGCCAAAAGTACAGTACTGCTTTTAGCAATAGGCTGGGCACAGTGGCCAACACCTGTCATGCCAGCAACTTGGGAAGCAGAGGCAGAAGGATCGGGAAATCTAGGCCAGAGGCAGCCTGTGTAACTTAGGAAGTCCATGATTCAAACAGTTTAAAAATGGGCTGAGGGGGCCGCCCAGTGGCCAAGCACTTGCAAAGTATGTGCGAGGCCCTGGGCTCAACCCCTAAATACCACAATAAAAAAAAAAAAGAGAGAGACAACTTCACAGGGGCTGCTTGCTGGTTGCACCCCACTTGGGGAGTAACCCAATAAACTTCCCTCTCCTGTTTCCTGCAAAAAAAAAAAAAAAAACAGAGACAAAGAAAGAAAAGGAAATTAATAACGATTCTGATGATGTCTCAGATGTCCGCTGTGTTTTTACACTGCCTTTATTGTATCTATTTTAGTTTTCTTTATGGCAAACTTGAACGTTTTGCAAAGTACCCTTTTGGGTGTAGGTCCTCCCTTTTTCTGCCTTCTCTTAGTGAGCAGGGCTCTTGTGTGGCATCATTGACGTAGTTCAGGGCCTGCACTATGAGCGGGGGTCGCGGATCATGTGCGTGGGGTAGAGCGCTGAGCCAGGGCGGTATGTAGGCTGGCGGGCAGCCCGTGGCCCCGTGGAGATTTCCCTGCACCATGTGCTGCATGCTGGTGCCAGCGGGCTCACCGTGCCTTCCTGCAGGCCATCATCTGTGCCATCTCTGCGGTGGACGCGGTGGACTACAAGACAGCCGAGGAGAAGTACATCAGGGGCCCCTCGCTCAGCTACCGGTAGGTGGTGCAGTGCTGACTCCGAACACTGGGTGCTGTGTGTCTTCAGGGGTCCCGGGCCCCTCTTTCAGCCAGGCAGTGCGGGTGCAGGGCTGCTGGTCCTGTCCCATGGACCCCACACTACTTGGCGGGTTTGGCACAGGACGTCCCTGCTCCAGGCAGGCGGGCAGTGGGTCTGGGCCCTGTGGCTGGGCTGCGGCCTCCCCTGGGGTTTGAGCTCTTGGGAAACAGCTCAGGGCAACCTGCGTTCAGGCCTGGTCTCACGTGCTGGGCCGAGTCCTGCCCTGTAATCTCTTTCTGGGCCTCCCTGCCTGCTCCAGCCCCACGCTGTCTGAGAAAACAGCGCAATTAAGCAGCAGCACTGCCCGGTTGGGAGAGAATGCCCTGATCAAGATGTTTCTCTCCTGTCGGACGTTGAGCCGCCATGGGACTTTTGGCCCCCAGATCCCCTAATCCACCTCTGGGCACGCTGCCAGACCTGGCTAGAACCGGGCGGCACGCAGGGCAGTGGCAGGCCAAGACTCCCATGGAGTCGCCAAGCAGGGTCTCTGCCCAGAGCTGCCTGGGCCACACGCCAGCCCTGCTGCCTCCCGGGCCACCGTGTCTGAAGGCTGGCGCGAGGCCTCAGGGCACCCAGGGGCGCCCTGGGAGCTTGGGGGTTGGGGGCAGCTGGGCCCTGGAGGATGAGGTCCTGCTGGGCGAGGCGGCAGCAGCCCAAAGGCGGAGGTGCAGGGTGGCAGCTGCAGCAGCCCACGGAGGTCACGTTCGGCCTCGCCTGCAGTTTTGACCCAAGTTAATAGAACAAGAAGGGCCTTTGGAAATAGAAACGTGGTGTTTGTCCTTGACTCTAGCGTCCTAGCTTGTCACGTTTGATACACGAATGAAAGGGACACTCATAGTAGAGCAAGGCTGGAGCCAGGGTTCCTCCAGCCCAGCCGCATGTCCTCCTCCCTCCCGTCGGGGATGGCCGCCTCATCCTCAGGCCTCCTCCGAGGAGCTGTGCACCTGGCCGGCCAGCCTCAAGAAGCACCGTGAGTCCCGTGTGGTGTAGGCGGCTGGGAGAGCCTTGGCTGAGCGGTTCATTAGGTGGGATGCGAGGGCACACGGGTTACTGGTGTGCTGGGCCCACCCTGGCCGCAGCCTCCACTGTAGTTTTAGGTACACAGCGCCCCCCACCCTGTCCACTCTGGGGGAGTTGTGATGTTTTTATTTTTTATTTATTTATTTTTGTGTGACAATTGGGCGTACTTTGCAAGTGCTCTGCCACTGAGCTGCGCCTCTAGCCCCTTTTTAAAAATTTTTTGTCTTGAGACAGGGTCTCGCTAAGGTATGCAGACTGCCTCTGGCCTCCAACTCCTGAGTCCTGGGGTGTCAGGTGTGGCCACTGCATGTGACTTGCACGTCAAGTTTTCATGTCCCCTTATTTCCGTTCTGACTTGTAGTATATTTAGGAGTTGTATACAAACTTGCTTTTATTTTTGTGTTTCTGTTTTTCTGAGACAAGGTCTCACTGTGTAGCCTCCGCTCACCTAGAACTCCTGATCCTCCCGCCTTAGCCTCCCAGGCATATGCCACCCACCACACCTGGCCTATACTCTTTCTTTAAAAATTATCGTTTTTCTGCCTGTGATCCCAGCGACTGTGGAGGCAGAGGCAAGACAGTCATGAGTTCAAGGCCAGAGGCAGCCTGCACAATTCAGTAAGCTCCTGTCTCGAATAAAAAATGGCAAGGGGCTAGTGGTGCGGCCCATTACAGAACACTGGCCAAGTGCGTGAGGCCCTGGGCTCAGCCCCATGCACTACAAAGGAAATTGTGTTTTGAAAGTTCTGTGCTGGAGCGTGGCTTGGTAGTAGGTCACCCGCCTAGCACGTGCGAGCCCTGGTTCCCAGTGCTGCAGAGAAGAAAAAGAATATATATATAGTAAAATACATAGAACCTCAAATTCACTGTGTTTCTTTTCAAACATGCAGGGTGGCAGTGTTACACAGACGCACATGGCTGTGTAGCCGTCCTCACCACCCAGCTCTAGAACTTTAACTTTCTTACCTTCCCAAATGGAAGCTCCCCATTAGACACCCACTGCCTGGTTTTGTTCGCTTTAAAACTCAAGGATTAATTACTGAGATGGTGTGTTGTCTTTTGTTTTTTGAAGGGAAAAAGAAATATTTGACAACCAGCTCCTGGAGGAGAGGAACCGGCGCCGGCAGTGATGGAGCCGTTGCCCTGGGCGCAGTCCACAATTACTCAGAACCCCAGCTGTGGGGACGCTGCCCCTCCCGAGGTCAGCATGAATGTTCTGGAATGCAGGAGGCCTGGGAGCACGCTGCCCTGGGGTCTGTCAGTCCTGCCCCTTAGTTCTGAGGTGTTGGTGTCTTTAACACTAAGCCGCTTTCCAGAGGGTCTCGAAGGTGCGTTTCCTGAAGGTTTTCTTGCGTGGTTTTTTTGTGATTTTTTTGTTTGGCTTTTTCTATTAACTAAAAGATTTTTTAAAAGAACTGGTTTTCTGGTGCAGTCTTTCCTGTGACCGTCTGGCTCTGAGGTGCACGTTCTGTCTTACGTGCACGGTGCAGCCAGCATTCGCGGGAGTTAACTAGTCCAGTGTGCGCGTCAGGCCAGAGGCACCTAGGCTGGCTTCTGCCCATCCCGGCTTGTGGCCCCCACCTCGTGGTTGTGGAACCTGCTCTGCCCTGTCACGTGCTGAGCACAGAAACCACCTTGGTTGGGAAGGAGGGCCCTGGGACACAGCTGTCCTGTGGCCTTGGTGCTCCATCCCAGAGGGTCGATGGCTCTGTGGGAGGACCCTGGGGTGCCATGCCCAGCCTTGCCCTCCCCTGCTACGGATCCCAGAGTGGCTGTGGGTGAAGGACCCACTCTGCCCGGCCCACATGCCCCCCACCCGTGGGTCAGCCCCATCGGAGGCGGGGGTCGCAACTCTGCACCATGGCCCTGAGGCGGCTCTGTGGTGACCATGTCATCACTGTCCTGGAAAGTCCGTCAACGGCACAGCTGCGTCGGGCAAACGGTTTACTCCTGGCTATCGCCTGACACCGCAGGTGGATGTCGGCTGAGGGGGTTTTCAGAGAGTGAAGTGCAGTGAGCTTGAGACACAAAGCACGGCCCTCCCTGGCTGGATGCCACCATTTTGTAGTTCGCCTGTTTCTGCCCCTCGTCCCAGGTTGCAATGTCCTGGGATTTCTGGGGTCAGTGCCTCTCCCCCCAGCATCCTCGTCACCCAGAAGACACAGCCACCATGCAGTGACTGTGGGGCCCCCACAGGGTGTGGGGTCCCTGTCAGGATGGAGGGTGAGCAGGGAGGGGTGGCAGTGGCCTCAGTCCTCAGCGTGGCAGGCGGGGGCGGTGCTTGCCAGTTTTGGATGCCAAGAGCCTTCCCTCGGCTGCCTCTGCTGCCCCCAATTTCAGTCAAATCAAGAGGAATCGCAAGGCCGTCACCAGAACCGAGCCTGGCCCTGCGCTGGCCGCTTCTGCTCGGGGGGGCACCGGGCCCCTGTCTGCGGCTGGAAGTGGCTGATGGCTCCCCGGAGGACCTGTACCTGGAGCTTCCTGTCGGTGTTGCTCCTAACCAGCAGCCGCGCTCCAAGCCTGCTGGCATCTGTGGAACACCTGCTGTGGCAGGGTGTTTTTATTCCCGGGCTTTTTACCTGCTGGCCTGCCCTGCCTCCTGAGTGTTGGATCAATCGCTGTTCAGACTGGAATTAAAAATGCCTTTTTGGAACCCTGGCTCTGCTGTTCTGAATCTCTGCACTTTGCCTGCCTCTGGGCCTGAGCCCCCTCCTAGGACATGAGCAGCTGGGCCCAGGCTGAGACGCAGGCCCATCCTGTCATCTCAAGCGTGGGGGCCTTGGCCACTGGGGTGGAGCAGCCGCCTCCACATGTACGGCTCTGGATGGATGTGGGTGCCTGGGTGGGCGCCAGCCAGGTGGGCCTGAGACGCTCCCATGGCACCCCAGCCCTCACTGCTCCCTGTGGATACTCAGGGTGTTCCTTTAAAAACTTGACCTGAGGCTACTGGGGCCCCAGCATTAAGGACATTTCCCTTGGTCCTGGGGGGCTGTCCGTGTCCCCAATTGTCCATTGGGCAACAGAGTAGGAATTCAAGGTCAGCCAACCTTGCCAGCACACAGTAAGGAAAGTTCTGGAAGCATGCTGAGGCCGCCTCCAGATGGCCAGGGTGACGCTGATTCTGAGGCATCAAGAGGCTGTTGTGGCCCACCCATGTACACCAGGCGCCCCACACAGCTGCCCCCCTACCTGAGGTGTCTGCTCCTTCACTGCCTGGGTGTCACATTCCCGTGGATCTCAGATTGGCTGTGCAGACAACCTGCACAATCCAGGGTGCTGAGCAGTGTCCTGGCCTCCACCCGCTCCCCATTCGTGACAGCCACACACATTCCCTGGTGAGGCCCAAGGTCCCCTGCAATGCCACAAACCCCTGGGGACCTTGCCAGCCTTTGACATCTCCACTGCCCACCCTCTCCATCCTTCTAGCTGGTGTTTCCCAGCCCCTGACCTCCTTGGGGCATCAACTGCAGCCCCTGCCAGGGAGCCTGAGAGACCCTATGTTACCACCACCGAGGACCCCCTTCCCATTCTTAGGTGGCGCACAAGAATCAAATGCCCCGGGGGAACAGACATTAACATGCAGCAGCCTGGGGGTGCAACAGGCTGGGGGCCCAGTGCGTGCATCTGGGTGAGTCCACGTCCGCAGGGACACCGCCTCTAGGGGCTCCCACCATGTGCAGAGGGTCACGCCTGTGCGGTTGTGGCTCATCTCGGCCTGCTGCTTGCCCACAGCGGGCCCCTGTACAGCCTCCCCGCCCCTTCCTTGTCTCCCTCCTCACCCTTCCCTCCTCCTCTCCCCTTGCTGGCTGACACCTGTTCCTGGACGCTGGCGTTAGGCTCTCAGCTCCCCCACTCTTCCCCTCCCCACATCAGACACCCTCCTGTGGGCCCCCCACTCCAGGTGTCCTCTGGGCTCCCAGTTCCTGGGGACTCAGCTCCTCCCCCACCCGGCTGCCTGACCCCCATCCCATCCTTGCATCCCTCAGCCAGCCACACATCCCCATGGCCCCACCAACATCCTCTGCAGCTGTGGAGCAAGTGTCCTCTATCTGTCTCCTAGTTTGGGGGGCCACTCCGCCAGGCGGTTCTGGGTCAGGCTGGGGCGGCAGCAGCTGAGGGGCCTCGCTCAGGTGAGCACCGCATGTTGATGCCGGCATGGGCGCGACCTGGTGCCTCCACCGTGGCCTCTCTCTGGGCCAGTGAGCTTCCTGCTGGCCTAAGGGCTGCCCCTCGGAGCAAGCCAGCCAGCCACCAGGGAGAGTGGCCTTGGCCCACTCCCTGCTAGTCTCTGGCCTTGGCAGCCTCCTGAGGAGCACAGGGAGATTCAGTGACTGATTGAAAGAGGACTGTCAATCTGTTTTGTCACTCAGTGGAAATCCCAAGACTGGGTAATTTACAAAAGAAAGAGACTTATTTCCCACGGCCAGGCTTTTCCCTTTGCTTTGTTGCTAGCCTTGAGAAGGCCAAGGCACACCCTGGCCTTCCTCCATCTCTTCCTCTATTTTTTTTTTTTTTTTTGAGACAGGGTCTCCTGAGGTGTAGGCTGACCTGTCAGCATTTCAGATCCCTGTGGGGTTTTTCCAGCCCAGATCGGATTTCCCTCTTTCCTCCTGTAAGTCACCCTTCTAGCGGCCATGCTTTGCCTAGCTGGCAAGCTGGGGTCCTCCTGGCCCCACTTTGCTCAGCACCGGGCACCTAGCACCACGTGGGGATTCAGTAAACGCCTGGGGTGGCTCTCTCCATAGGAGGGCAGCCTGCAGGGGCGTCAGGTTTCTCCCTTTGTAAAACGTGCAGAAAGCACACGCTGCAGGATTGTTAAAAACATGTGGTGTGCAAAGGAAAGCATTTTGCAAATTCCCTTTTGTTAGTTTGGAAGTTTGGTGTTAGATTTGATAATCAGTACTGGCTCTAGCCCTAGCAATAAAAAAAAAAAATTGGATCAATCCTCAGCACCACAATAATAAATTAGAGCCCAGTGAGGTTGTGCATGCTGGTATCCCAGCACTTATGAGGCCGAAGCAGGAGGATCGCGAGTTTGAGGTCAGCCTGGGCAAGACAGGGAGACCGTATCTCAAAAAAAATTTTTTTTTAATTTTAAAAATGAAAATACTGTATTGGAACTGGCACTGTGGCACATCCCTGTAATCCCAGAGACTCCAGAGGCAGAGGCAAGAGGATTGAGAGTTCAAGGCCAGAGGCAGCTTGCATAATTTATCAAGACTCTGATTCAACATAAAATATAAAAAACAGGCTTAGAGTGCAGCCTGCTGGCAGAGCACTTCCAAAGTATGTGCGGGCCCCTGGGTTCAACCGCAAGTACCACGGGGGAAATAAACAAAAGGATTATGTTGGAAATCACAGTAGGGAGGAACAGAGGAATCTTAGGATGTAATGGGTTTCCAGGGTGGGGAAGGGTGTGTTTGGGGCTGCTGGTCTAGTCCCAGCCAACAACACGTTTTCTCCCTTGCACCGTGGAGTGGACCCCCGGGACACTGGCAGAGCAGCCTTTGGAGGTCAAAACCTTTTGCCAAAACCCAGGACCTTTATATCTTCAGTCTAACCTTCTCCCAACTGAACTATTTCAGCTGGGCGGGTGAGAGCGCTCGCGAACCTGGCTCCACCCCACCTCGTGGAGCCGTGTGCAGGCACATTTCGGTGCACGCGCTCAAGCCACAAAGTCCTAGTAGGTCTGTACGGCGAGACATGTTGCAGCGCTGTCTCTGTGGCGCAATCGGTTAGCGCGTTCGGCTGTTAACCGAAAGGTTGGTGGTTCGAGCCCACCCAGGGACGGGCGTGTATGGCTTTTACGTCCCCGCGTTCCAAGGAACGAGCTGCGGATTTGCTTTTGCCACCCTCGCCCTCAGGTCTCGACAGACCCGGCGCGGGGGCGCGCGGCGCGGGCGCGACGGCGCAGACTCGAATCGCGGCGGAACGACTAGGCCCGAAAGTCACGTTTCCTCACGAGCGCCTGGCTGAGGGCACGGCCGCGGGGACCCGGAGCGCTGAGGAGGACGGACTACGGAGGTTGTCTGAAGGCCGAGGCCAAGATGGCGGCGCTGGCGGGTGAGCGGGCGCCCTGGGCGGCGGGGCGCGAGGGCCGTGGACGGGGCGCCAGGGTCTCGCGGGGGCCTGGGGACCTCGGGAGCCACGGGCGGGGCATGTCGGGCCAGGGTTGGGCCAGGGTAGCGGCCCGGGCCTAGGCCGCTAGATCCTCGGGACTCCGCACGCCCGACCTCCTCGGCCTCCAGCCCGGTCTCTAGCTCATGGCTGCAGGCTGCGTTCGGGGAAACTGAGGCCCGCGGCGCCACAGCGCCAGGAGGGCGCAGGCCCTGCGCGCTCCCCGCGAGGCCGCAGTGCCCAGGCCTGGGTGGGAGCGGGGCCGGGCTGGCCGGCCAGAGAGTGGACGGGCGGCTGGGGCGGGCCGACGGAGGCCCTGTCTTGGGATGAAAACCAGAACGTGGGCCGAGCGCGCGGCTCAGTGGCAGAGTGCTTGCAAAAGCATTGGGAGGTCCTGGGTTAGACTCCCCAGTGCTGAAAACAAAACAAAAGAAAACAAAACAAAACCAGCCTGTAGCAAGACCCCATGTCAAAATAAATAAAAAGCCTGATCTGGTCCCCTCAGGTACTCAGCCTGGGATTTCATTTGCCGTGAGGCTATCCAAGGCTGTAAATTTTCAGGTGGGGAAACCAAGGCCCCAGGAGCGGTAGGTCATGCAGGAGACAGGAATTGGGCAGTTAGATTGTGTCTGTGCCCAACCCAGGCTGCCAAGACGGAGGTCACAGTCGTGACCTTGGGAGACTTGCAGCGTGCAGCGAAGCTGCCACCCAGATTAAGGCTGGAGATCTGAGGGGGTCAGGGGAGGGCGGTGGCTGTGTGAAGTGCAGCCACAGGGCAGGCACACCCCGACCTGGACCCTGTAGGAGTGGAAGTTGGCCACAGCTTCTCCCTGAGGCCACCACCCTTGATGCCCTGGATTAACTTGCTCAGGCTGCCCCAGATCGGGCAGCTTCAACGACAGGTTGATTGATCACCCCACAGTCCTGGGGGCTGAAGTCTGAGATCAAGGTGTAGCCCGGCTGGTTCCTCCTGGGGCATCTCCTCCCTGTGCCCCTATACAGTCCTCCCTGTATGTGTCTGTCCTGATCTTCTCTTCATGTATGGTCACCAGTTCTCGGGTTAGCGCCCCCCCCCCAACCTCATTGCCCTAATCCCTACTGCAGAGACTGTCTCCACAGGGCCATGTTCCAAAGGTGCGGGGTCATAACGCTTCAGTTCATCACCCGAATTTGGGAGGCCACAGTTCAGCACAGGATGGGCGCTAGTCCCGGCCCCACTGTCCCTTGGCTCATCAGACTGTCACCCCACCCCAGCTGTCAGGCCTGTCCCTCTGAGAAGGTTCCTGGGGCCTCAGGGTGTGTGGACGGCACCTTCGCTACTGCCAGACTGCAGCATCCTAAGGCCCAGGCCAGCCAGTCAAGCCCTGAACTTTTAGGCCCCAGCACAGGGCCAGGTGCAGCAAAAATGCTCGTGGAGTGCCACATGTGCATGGGGCACCAGGAAAGCCAAGACGGCCCTGGGGCTGGGAAGGGCCTGGTGCTGGGGGGTGGCAGGGGGTACATCAGCACCCATGGGAAGTCGGAGTCGGTGTCAGGACCCTGAGGGCCTGCAGACTGGTGTGGGCCTGGATGCTGACACCTGCCATATGAGAAGAGGCCGGCTGCACACAGGTGGGGCAGGGTGTCCAGGCAGAGGGATAGCAGGTGCCAAGGCCCTGAGGCAGGGACGACAGGGCCATGTGGAAAGAAGGGGCAGGTGAGGCACTGGGGAGGGGCCTTGGAGGGGAAATGACCCAGGCCAGACCCTGGACTCTGGCCAACCCTCTGGTCTGAGCTAGTAGCCTCACTGCCCCATCCCTGTGGTTCTCTGCAGCTCCTGGCCTGCTCTCCATCCGGATCCTAGGCCTTCGGTGAGTGCCTGACCGCCTGTCTGGAGGCCCTGGCCAGCTGGGAAGGTGTGGCAGGGAGGTGTCATAACTTTGGCCTAGGGGCTCTTCAACAGCCTCAGACGAGGGAGCCACTGGTGAAAGCCACCGAGCTGGGGCAGGACAGGGCCGTCTGTCCTCTGCATGCAGTGTGCCGGGCTGTCTGTGGGGACAGTGCGTGCTGTGGCAAAGGCTGGCACGCTCTGGGCTCAGGCGTGGCCCATGCCTTCAAGCGTTGTGGGAGCCTAGCCCAAGTGGCCACTGCGTGTAGGGCTGTGAGGACCAGCTGTGAGGGGCTGCAGTCACCACCTAAGTCAGGTGTCAAGGGCCTGGTCTCGGTTTCCTTCCGTAGTTGGCCTTGGACAGTGGCCGCTGACTGACTGGGCATACCCTGAAAGGATGTTCTGATAAAATCTGAGCCATCACTGGGGGTCGCAGTGATGGACGTGGCTCTGGGGGCAAGAAGCCCTGTGGCAGGGCCAGGAAGCTCAGCTCTGCTGAGTGGATGGTGGGAAGTGGGGCCTGGCCACTGACCTCAGCCTATCTCCCTGACAGCTCTGGCGTGGGTGTGGCCATGCAGGCACAAGGCGTCCATCAGAGCGTGGCCTCTGAGGGCCCGAGCAGGTGAGCGGCGGGGAGTGGGGTGTTTCCCTACCCGCCACGTCCCCACTGGCCTGTGTGCTGCTGGCAGCAGTGGGTTTTGCTCCTGCTCACCACCCAGGCCCACCTGTGGCTTCAGCCTCTGCCCACTCGTCCCCAGGGCCACCAGCATGACCATCCGTTATTCATTTCATGGGTGGGAGAGGCCAGGTGCTGCCCAGGGCCCTGCGAGAGCCTGTGCCCCACCGCCGCCCTCTGGGGGCAGCTCTGACACCTCCCCCGCTGCGTCCCTGCTCTCAGCACCCAGGCTGCTGTGCCCTCGGCCAGAACCCTGGTCCCCAAGCCCAGCCACCTCCCCCAGAGCCGGGGAGAATATGTGGTGGCCAAGTTGGACGACCTCATCAACTGGACCCGCCGGGTGAGTCCCCACGTTGCACGTGGCCCTCCACTGTCACCGCACTCAGCTGCACGGGCCCCACCTGCAGTCAGCACAGGCGGCTGCTCATGCACTGGCCAGCCTACTGTCCTGGCTGCGGACCCACCCAGTGTCCTCCCCATCCTTGCGGTCCTCAGCTGCAGACCCCGCCATCCCCACACTGTGACCCCCACAGCCCACATGTTTCCACAGCGCCCCCCTCAGCTGGCAGCTGTGTTTGGTGCCTGTGCTCGGCCATGATAGCCCGAGCCTGACAGTGGCCATGGGCAGGCAGCACAGAGCTCTGCTTTTGTTCTCTGTCCTGCGCCCAGACCCTGGCAGAGCTCATAGCTGCCGATGCGCCTGCTGCAGGGCGGTCAGTCATGGAGGCTGGGGGCGTGGCCACAGCACCAGCCCGGTGGACCTGCCTGGCCCTGGCCCTGCCCTGCCCTGCTCCTGCTGGGCACTCACAGCTGCTGGGCGCCAGGCTCAGGCCCTGAGCGAGCAGGGCTGAGGGGAACCGTGGCTCTGCAGATGAGGGTCGGGCATCCAGCCTGGCCCAGGGGACTTCCTGGAGGAGGTGCTTTTGGGCTGGAACTGAGTCTAGACCTGCGTCTTCCAGCCAGCCCAGAGCCACCGCGTGCCCATGGGATACAGGATGCCCTGGCTTAGGAGACCAACCCGCAGACCAAGGGGGCGCGAAGTTCCTGGCCTGGCTGCCGCCCCTGGGGAAGGGAGCAGGGTGCCTTTGTCTTTCCTACGGGGCTGGAAACCTCAGCTTTTCTGTGTGAAACCCATGTGGGCCCCATCTGACCCAGGTGTGCGCACCCCACAGAGCTCGCTGTGGCCCATGACCTTTGGCCTGGCCTGCTGCGCTGTGGAGATGATGCACATGGCAGCGCCCCGCTATGACATGGACCGCTTTGGGGTGGTCTTCCGCGCCAGCCCGCGCCAGGCTGATGTGATGATTGTGGCCGGCACCCTCACAAACAAGATGGCCCCAGCACTGCGCAAGGTAGGCCTCAGCCCTGTTCTCAGCGCCTGCTGGTGACGATCCACGCCACCCACAGACGCCACAGCCTGTGTCCCTTCCAGGTCTACGACCAGATGCCAGAGCCCCGCTATGTCGTGTCCATGGGGAGGTGAGTGCCCCGGCCCTGGTCACATTCAGCAAAACCACAGCCAGCGGCCAGGCCTCCTCTCGCCATGTGGGGGCATGCAGGGTAGGCAGCTGCCACCCTCTGGGGTGGGTCTGGCTCTCTCCCCAGTTCACTTCCTCCCATCGCCCCTGGGCCAGGCTTCCTCCCGGCTCCCCCTGCTTACCATGGGAAGCAGCCCACACTTGGTAGGTGGGTTTATTTGCTCCCCATCTTTTTCATGTGCCACCATTTAGAGTGCACTCCCCCAATCGTTACAAGCTATCCAGCTAGGTACCATGGTGCTCTGTGATCCCAGCACCTCAGGAGTTGGAGACAGGAGGATCACAAGTTTGAGGCCAGAGGCAGGCTGGGTAGCTAAGTGAGACCCTGTCTCACATAGAAAAGGGGCTGGGAGTGCAGCTCCGTGGTAGAGCACTTGCCTAGCATGTGCTAGGCCCGGGTTCAATCCCTGGGACCAGAAGAAAAAAAAGCTGTGTGGTCACTTAATGCTTTTGTGAACATACAGACTACATATTATAAAGTCCCCCCCTTTCTTTGTGGTACTAGGAGTTTGAACCCAGGGTGCTCCACTACTGAGCCACACCCCCGCCCCTTCCACTTTATCTAGACACAGGGTCTTGCTGATTTGTGCAGCCTGCCTCTGGCCTTAAACTCTCAATCCTCCTCCCCCTGCCTCATGAGTCACTGGGAATCACAGGTGTGTGCCACTTCGCCTAACAAGGTCACTCTTTTTTCTTTTTTTTTTTTTTGTTTTTTTTGCGGTACTGAGGTTGAACTCAGGGCCTCCCGCTTGCATGCTTTGCAAGTGCTGGACCACTGAGCTGCACCCCCAGCCCATTTTCTTTTAGTACTTTTTGAGATAGGGTCTCGCTAAGTTATGCACTTGTGATCCCCCTGCCTCTGCCTCCCAAGTCATTGGGATTACAGGCATGTACCACTGTGCCCAGCTAAGTTCACTCTTTTAAAGTGTGTGGTTCAGTGGCTTTAGTTGTAGTCACAGAGGTGTGGCTGTCATTATTATCTAATCCCAGAACATTCCACATCCCAAAAGGAAGCCTCATCTCATGAGCAGCCACCCCATTCTCTCCCCAGAACCCATAAATCCACTTCTTGTCTCTGGGTTCCCCATTCTGGATGTTTCCTGTCAATGGACTTGCACCCTGTGGGTGGGGCGTTCTGTGTCTGCTTCTCACCGAGCACTATGTCCTCAGGGTCCCTTCATGGTGTGGCAGGTGTCAGATCCTCATCCTCATCCTCATGGATCACATGCTCCATGGTGTGGACTTATTAGTGACCTAATTCTGAACAGCTGTAGAACATTCTGAAGTTAATTTAGCCTTAATAGCCATCCTGAGCAACCAGGCCCAGAGTTACTGGGCGTCTCCAGTCTTTTCCCTGAGGTGGGGCCCTGGCTGCCTCCCTGCTGCGGAGGTGAGCCATCGGAGCCGCCGCTGCCCTGTTGCCCGGCTCCAGCGGGTGCTCCCTGCTGCCCTGGCTTCCTCCTCCACCCATAGTGCTGTTCAAGGGGCTTTTCTTTAGGACGCCTTACAGCCCACTTGTCCCAGCCTCAGGAGGTGACCATCAAAGCCCCTTGGTGGCAGACACTTCTGCCATGTTGTCAGCCACACCTACCCTCCCCCGTGGAGGCCTGGGCTTGCTGCTTGTCTATGAGGCCAGTTCTTATGCCTGTCCTTTGGCTCGGGCTGTGGGTGTGGGAAGGAGGCTGAAGGTGGGCGGGGCCGGTCGGCCACGCCCCTTCATGCGCTTGGTCCCGCAGCTGTGCAAACGGCGGGGGCTACTACCATTACTCCTACTCTGTGGTGAGGGGCTGCGACCGCATCGTGCCTGTGGACATCTATGTGCCAGGTGAGGCTGGGCTGGTCCCTGCCCCAGTCCTGGGAGGGTCTGGGATCCCCCACCAGGGTCCGTGGGGTCCTGTGGGGCTTGCCTCGCACACCTCACTGCCCTGGCACCCCCCTTCCCAGCTATGTCCAGTAACGGGTGAGTGACGGCCTCTCCCTCCACCGAGGTCCTGCGGGCCTGGCTGGCCCCTGAGTGCCCTGCCTGCATCCCACTGCCCAGCAGAGTCTTGGGCCACTCAGGAGCAAGGCATGGGCAGCTGAGCCTGGGGAAGACCTGTTCCCCTTCCCGCCTGGGCCTGTGGTCCCTGGGCTTCTGCCACCTCCTGGGCCCCAGCCCTGGCAGTGGAGGCCAGCATGGGACCCTCCAGGGGGCCAGCAGGATGCACCTGGCAAACCTAAGTAAGGGGCCCCCAGAGGGGCCAGGGTACAGGGGGCAACTGAGGCTCGGGTCCCCACAGGCTGCCCGCCCACGGCCGAGGCCCTGCTGTATGGCATTCTGCAGCTGCAGAGGAAGATTAAGCGGGAGAGGAGGCTGCAGATCTGGTACCGCAGGTAGCGCCACCCCCAGAGCTGCGACTGCACTGCCCTGAGACTGTGAATAAACTCCTGGAGCCCGAGCCCGTGTGCCTTGTGGACTGTGGGTCAGGGGCTGAGAGGGGCGGGGTGTATGTGCCGTGTCATGTGCCAGCCAGGCAGGGTCTCTTTGGTTGCTTTGTGGATGAAGACCCCATGGCTCAGGAGGTGACATGCCTGGCCCAGTCACCCAGCTGCCCGGGACTGGCTTTGGGGATCAGGAAGCTGGGGCCCCTGACTGTCTCCCTCTCAGTTCCCACGGTGGCTGTGCATAAACTGTTCCTGTCACACCCAAACCCACCCCATGGCCAGACAGCGGCCATTGGGCCCCTTTCTGAGTAGCAGGGCTGGCGGGGGCCCTGACTGTGGTGCTGATATGGGCCTCCCAACCCAGGACAGACTGAGCCCTGGCCCTGGGCTGCTGCACTTAGCTGGGGACCATCTCCAGTCTGGTCCTGTCTCCTGTCCAGGTGCCCTCACACACAGGCCTCCACCCCTGGGAACATCCTCAACAGGTGTCTGGTTGCCCTCTGCCATGCAGCCTGAAGTTCTGCTTGTCCTTGGCCTGTGCCCACTGCATGTCAGGGACAGGTCTGGGAACCAGCAGTGAGGGCTGGGCTGGGCCAGGTGAAGGCTACTGTGGCCCGGGACGGGCAGGTGCCAGCCCAGCCCAGCAGCTTTGAGGACATGAAATGCCCAGGTGGAACAGGGTTCCAGGCAGAGGGTCTGGTATGAGTGGACAAGTCCCGAGCTGGCTAGGGAGGGAAGACAGCCCTGGGCTGACGTGGAGGCCGGGACTAGGGCAGGGTTGCAATGGGGACCCAGTGAAGACTTTTGGAAAAAGGAGCCCTGTGTGCTATTGGGGGTCCCTGCATGGGACTCTGCTCAGGGCAGAGCTGCTCACCCACCCCGGCCTCGGAGCTGCCACCCTGAGACCCTGACTGGTGGCTCTCCTGTCCCCGCTGCTGCAAACAGACAAGGTCTTCATCTCCCGCCCAATTGACTGATCATGGCTCGTGGTAGACTGGTAATGTCTGCCTCGGGCAGGCAGGTGGGTCCCCAGCACAGGCTTGGGAACTGCAGGCCAGCCCTAGGGAGGCCCAACTGGAGGCCGCTCAGGCTGCTCACTGCTGACCAGAGGCCCAGTAGGAGCCTTTATTTCAGCCTCCTACACGCCCTGGGGAGGCAGTGGGCTCCCCACAGGGGTCAGCAAGGCTTTCACCATCGAGAGGCTGGTTTGGGAACAGTGGGGGCCACCTGGGGTTGAGAAAGCACTGAGAGGGGCCGCAGAGGGCTCGTCCAAGTCCCCAAGTGCTGGCTGTGGTCACTGCTTGGTGATCAGGGGCGTGATCATCTTCGGGCAGGCATAGTAGCGGCAGTCAGCTGGAGGGACCAGGGCCATCACCTCAGTGTGGATGTTCTCCCGCCGGAAGCCTGCCTCCAGCAGCACCGGTACCTGCGTGTCCTAGCAGGAGGGAGCACAGGTCACCCCAGAGCCTGAGGCCTCCCTCACACCTGGCACCAACCCCTCACATGGCATCAAGAGCACCGGGCATGAGGGCCACAGCCCCTGGGGACGAGTGGCATGGGATCCATGGGTGGGTGGGACTCTGCAGCCTCAGCCTGGGCAGAGCCTCATGGCCCCGGTTGTCCTCGAACACCAGTCCTGGGTAGCATCCTGGGGACAGGGAGACAATCGAGGCCACCCACAGGGCCCATGTTGCCCTTGCCCGTGAGCGCTGGAGCAAGAGAACCAGGACAGAGAAAGGATACCAGCTCGTTCAAATTTGGGAAGGAAGCTGCCCTGTCAGCCCGTCATGCCAGGCAGGCTCTCTGGAGAGCAGCTTGGAGGCACACGCAGGGGCTCGGGCGGAGGAGGGCATTGTGAGGACCCTGAGGGAGCCACAGGAGGTAGCTGAGCCAGCCAGGGACATTGGCTGATTTCTAAATGGAAAATGACCTCAGGGTCCAGCCCACCCAAGAGCACAGCCCCCAGAGCCCTATGGGAGGAAGACGCCACCCCCAAGGTCACTGCTGGCTCCTGGAGCTTCCAGGTGGACGCACCTCGAACATGGTGGTGATGTCCGAGTACTTGGACTTCATCAGCTCCCCCCAGGAGGTGAGGTTGCAGTAAGTGAGGACCCCGCCAGGCTTCAGCAGGCGGAAGGCATGGTTCTGGGGTGGGTGCGGGGGACCAGCAGTCAGCAGGGAGGCCATGTGGGCAGAGGGTTTCCCCTCAGCCCCATCCCAGCCACCAGAGGAATCCTGGCACCTGCCTGCCACCCCCGCGGTCCAGCCCACCTTGATGAAGTTGAACTGGTGCGTGTGCCAGGTGTCTTCCGACAGGGGGTACGTGTCATACAGGATCCCTGTGTGGGGACACAGGCCTCAGTCACGGCCACCGCAGCCTCACCTGGCTTGTCCCAGAGCTGCGGAGATCGCGTTCCATAGGGGCCTGAGCTCACAGCTGCCCTCTGCACTCGCGGTGCGCCTGGTGTCTACCGCACACCTGCCACTACACCAGGCTTCTGTCTTATGTGTGGCAGGGCTGGCAGGTAGGGGCCGGAGGCCCAGCACATCCGTCCCCAGGGCGTCCCCTCGCTGGCTCCCAGAGCCCCCTCACCATCAAAGTGACTGTCCGGCAGAGTGGGCGCCACCTCTTCCCACAGGCCTTTCAAAGGGACAACCTTGGAGAGGGGAGAAGCAAAGGAGAAGGCTGAGGGTCGAGGAGGCCCCCAAGATCTCCCCACCTCCCTTCAGGGAGGGCCAGGGGGTTCCCAAAGGAGAAGACCCCTCCTCCGCTCCAAGGCTGCGCAGAGGGGCCTCAGCCCCAGCGGGTTTGGGGCAGAGCACCTTGTGTGGCTGCTGGGGGGCCCAGTCCTGCAACCGCCGGAAGACGCCATCATTGCACTCGATGATCCAGTGCTCCTCGATGGGGGCCTGCTGCACCCGCGAGGCCGCGATGGCCATGCCGAAACCCACCTCCAAGACCCGGCCCCCTGGGAGGACAGGGTGCCTCACATTACAGCAGGCTCCGGTGGGGGAGCTGCTAGAGAAGGGGCGCAGGGGCGGGTCCCTGGCAGTAAGTCACGTCTGCCCTAAGTCCGGTCAAGGGGAGGGCACTGTGGGTGGCAGGAACACAGCAGCCCTGACAGGGAACAGCGTGGGCCCGGCCAGCGGCCAGAGTCGCCGGCCACAGTGGCCAAGGACAGCAGCTTTTGGGCACAGCCCCCAGGGAGGCCAGAGCCTTGGACTTTGAGCCTGGCCCACGCTGTTTGTATTGCTGGCCCTTATCTCCGCCCTTGGTTACTTTTCTGTCCCGCTCCCTCCCTCTGCACTGCGGGTCTGTAGGGGCTTCCAGGCCCCTCTGGACCACACCTGGGGCCCCCTCCGTGTTCCCTTCTGCACGGACACTGCGCGCGTCCATTTGTCGAGTGGCTATATTGAGGCCCAGAACCCAGAGGGCACACGCTGAGCCCGTAGAGTGACCTGTTGGGGCTGAAGAGACCCGGGCGCCCCTTGTGTGAGACAGATGTCTCCCCGCTCAGCTTTCCAGGGCTATTCTTAGCCACAGCAGGGCGGAACCTCCCACAGTCCTGAGTAGGCACAACCTGCGTCCCACAGCCGGGTCCGTCTGTCGGGCCGCGCAGGGACAGCCGCCCCCCGAGTTGCCCCTGGGGTTGCGCGCCAGAGGACGCAGCTCGGGGAGCCGGGCCTCAGTTCCGGGGAGGGCACCCAGTCCCTCACGGGCATCTGCCGCGTGCAGGGCCGGCGCCTGCAATGCTCCCTGCACCTCGGGTGCCCCCCAGTAGCCCCCCGCCCCAGGCGAGGAGAACGAGGCACCCAGAGGCACTGCAGCGCGCACCTGCCGGGGCCTGGCCGCGCAGCCTCCGTGCGCCCCTCCCGCACGGGTACCTCGGGAGGCGGCGGCAGCCGCCAGCGAGTGCATGTAGGGGGTCTCCCAGCGCTCCATCACCGGCTTGCCCAGGATCTGCAGCTGCGTGTCGAACGCGTCGTAGGCCGCCGGCGCCGCACGCCACGCGGGGCTGCAGTCCTCGCCGGGCGCGAAGAGCGGGCTGGCGGCAGGGAGGCTCATGGCGCTGCTGTGCGGACCCGTACCCTCTGCTGCGGGCTGCGCGCCGCGGAGCCTTGTAGGCCGGGGCGGGGCGGGGCCGGAGCCTGTGGGCGGGGCCTTCGGAGCCAGCGCTTCAGGTGGGCGGGGGCCTTCTGGCGGGCGGGACTTTAGCAGAGGGCGGGGTCGTGGGCGGGGTCGGGCGGCCAGTCTTGGGGGCCGGGAGCCAAGGCCCAGCAGCCTCTGGCGGTGGGCAGCAGGGTGGGAGCGGATCGCAGCGTCCGCCCCCTTGAGCCTCTTGCTCTCGAGGTAGGCACGCAGCAGCCCTGTGCCAGCTGCCTCCTGTCCCCACCTTACCTGTTATGTTCCTCAGTTTCCTCCTCCTCTGTCCCAGCCAAGTAAAGCCTTCCTCCCCCTCTGGGATGTAGAGATGCAGCGATTTCCCCAGGGAAAGCGCATGGAACGTTTAAGATCATTGACACTTCCGAATATGCCACAGTGGCCCCTGCCCACTCGCCATATGGGAACCCTGAGGCTGATAGAAGCGAAACTGGAAGCCGAGCCAGAAGAGTGGGGCAGGGTCCTGGGGAGAACCTCGAGAGGCCTCCCTTTGGCCCCGAGCCTCTTTCCTCTAACCACCTCACACCACATTCCTGAGAGCTAGGGGTCATCTGAGACCTCAGGATCTTGGTGGGGGAGACCTGGAGTCCAGCACCCAACCTCAGTTCTGTCTGTCCATCCAGGAAATCAGGCAGCAGCCAGCAGGACATCCGGCCTCACCCTGCACAGCACCCCTGATGGGAACACTGGTGGCATCAAGGCCTGGCCCAAGCCCAGGGCAGTCCCTGGGTCAGCTGCCTCCCTGGGACCCCCATGTCTGGCCTGGTTAGCTTCCCGACTCGGATACCTGACTCCCCTTTTCCCATCTGAATGCCGGGCCGTGTCAGGAATCTAGATAGAGCATGTTGCACACAGCTTGATGGGAACGGCTCTTTTTGTTTATTTGAGACAGAGTCTCACGCTGTAGCAGAGGCTGGTGTGGAACTCTCTATGCAGCTCAGGCTGGCCTCCAAGTCACGGCCACCACACTCAGGACTCCTTAGACCACAAAATACACCTGGCACTTGTTGAGCACTTTATGCCATCAAATGGCCCTATCGGGTGGACAACAGAACTGGGAAGAGACACTCAGTGAAGTGCCAGAAGAGGTGCTTTTAACTGTGTCACATCCACCTCCAAGACCTTCCAGGAGACACATTGGGCTAAGCAAAAAGCAGAAATCATCCAGGCATGGGGAAAAGCGCACTCAAAGGCACTGGGGCAGAGGGACACACACAGAGCAGAGCTGTGGAGGGGGACAGTATCTGGTGACTGGGCAGGGCTTGTGAGCAGGACAGGGACCTCGCTCACCAGGGGAGGAAGGAGCCAGATTCACTAAGGCTGCCTAGCTCTGTAGCTCGGAGACCTCAGTCAGGCTCTGTGGGCCTTGATTTCCTCAAGTGTTAAGTGAGAATAAGAATAGAGCCATTTGGCCCAGCGCAATTGCCACACCTGGGATCCCAGCACTTGCTCAGGAGGCTGAGGTGGGAGGATGACAAGACCTAGTGAGCCCCTGTCTCAGACCAAAAAACAGAAGCCAGAGAGGGAGGGAGTCTGTCACCAAATGCAAGTCAGAAGTTTTATTTCTTTATTTTATTTTTTGTGTGGTGCTGGGGTGTACCCCAGGCCTTTGCGTGTCAGGCAAGCACTCCCAACTGTGCCCCCAGCCCTGGAGTCAGAATCTTTTTCAGACTAATCGTAGAATCGGCATGTCCTGTACATGGCCAGCTTGTTCTGTGAGCAGAAAGCGGGAACGCTGAGCTAAGGTCACTCATGGCCATAAATACCAGGATGTAGGGACTGCTGAGGGCCAGGTTGGGGCCGGCCAACCCCCAGACCCCAAAAGGAAAGGCCCCTGTCGAGCTAAAGACATGGGGCCTCCCTTATTCCCCACCAGGCTTCTGTGCTGGGGGACAAGGGGACTCCCGTGTTCTCCAAGAGCTGCCGCCTGCCGATGGTGGCCACAGGGCAGCCTGGGCTCCATCCTCGCCTGGATCCGTGGACTGGTCAGCAACTCAGCCAAGCGGTTTGTCTCCAAGTGCCAGCTCTCTCCTCTAATGCAGAGGCCAGTGCCACTCTTCCCAGTGTCCCAATGAATAAAATGCAATGTTCATTGTGTCCACTGGGGGGAGGCCAGAGCAATCTACAGGCTACAGTCCAACAACCAGATAGGGCAAGTGGCTTCCTCAAGGGTGCACAGCAAATTATTGTCAACAGCGTGGAGACAGGTCTAGGTATGACTCCAGAACCTGACTTTATTTCTTCAAAAGATTTTTTATTGTGTTTCTTGAGGTGCCGGGGAATGTAGCCCAGGGCCTCACGCATACTTTGCAAGCATTCTACTGCTGAACTGTGCCCCTAGCCCATTTTTTCCTTTTTATTTTGAGTCAAGGTCTTGTTAAGTTACACAGGCCGCCTCTGGCCTCAAACTCGAAATCCTCCTGCCTCAACCTCTCAAGTGGCTGGGATCACATGTGTACATTACTGCGCCCTGCTGTAGAACCATACTTTTAAAAGAAGAGGAATAGCTGGGTGCGGTGGCACACTCCTATTATCACAGCAACTCGGGAAGTGGAGGCAGGGGGATCAAGAGTTCAAGCCCAAGACAGTCTCTGTGACTTAGCCAGACCCTGTCTCAAAATAAATAGGAAAACGTGGGCTGGATGTGCAGGCAAGTGTTACAGTGCTTGCAAAGTATGTACGAGGTTCTTGGTTCAACCCCCAGTTCTGAAAAAAATAAATAGAATGAGGGATTCTATTTTCTGATAGAAAGGTAACACTTATTTTCTGATGGAAAGGTAACATAATGTATTCAATCAAGACATTCAAACATTGCAGAGCAAGAGTTAGCAAATGACAGCCCCCAGGTCAGGTAGTGCTGCTTGGTTTTGTACAGCCAAGGATAGCCTTAACGTTTTTAAATGATTGGGGAAAAGAAAGCCTCCATATTGTTCCATTTTACTGCATGTGAAGCAAGTGGTGAAAATATCAAAAGAAGACCTTTTCATCACTGGGGAAAATTACATGACATGCAAGGTGTGATGGCATCCACCTGTCACCCCACCACTCGGGGGGCAGAAGCAGGAAGACCATGAGTTCAAGGCCCCCTTGGGCTACATACTGAGACCCTATGCAAGGTCGGGAGGAGAAGGAGGGAGAGAGAGAGAGGAAAGAAAGAAAGGAAGAAGGTACGGAGGGAGATGCTGAAGGAAAGGAAATTCCATGGCATTTGCATCTCCAGGTTTTGAATAAGTGTTATTGGTGCCAGTCACACCTATTAGGCCACACTTCCTCTAATTTCAAGGTCGCTTTGGAGTAGTTGCCACAGAGACCACATGACTGGCAAAGCAAGTGAAACTTCCTGTCTGGGCTGGGTGTACAGCGCAGTGGTAAGCAATGGCCTCGAGTGGGCAAAGGCCCGGCACCACCGAAAAGAAAAAAAAAATTCCTATCTGGCCCTTCACAGAGAAAGTTCACCAACGCCGGGTACAGAGCCATGGATTGTGGGAAATGAATGAAATTCATTCATTCACCCAGCACATATGGAGCCCCTGCTTCATGTAGGCCCTGGGCTGGGCACCTGGGTCCCAGCTCTGAGGCAGATGGATGGAGCCTCTCCCTGGGAGCTCATCCTCTGTTGGGGGCTGGATGATAAAGGATAAGCCAGCACCGTGAGTCCAGGTCGTCACTGCATCTGAGACAGGAGAGACTGTGCCGCCCGGCCAGAACCCACATACCTGCTCTGTCAGGAAAGGTCAATGCAGCTGCATTTTCTCTGTGTGTAGTAATATTGTGTATGATTATAACTTTTATTTTTGTGAGATATGGTCTCACTTTGCAACCTAAGCTGGCCTCAAACTTGTGATTCTCCTGCCTCAGCCTCCTGAGCGCTGGGATCATAGGCGTGGCCACCCCACCTGGGTGGGTGACTGTATTTTTAAAAAATATTTTCAGCAGTTCGTGCCTAGCTTCCTTTTTTCACCACATCCTGTGCATTTTATCCCCTCACTCTCTTCACCATTAATTCACAGTGTCATTGAGGGGGATGTGCAGGCTGCTTGAAATGCTCTATTCTTCTAAGAGCAGGCACCCAGCATCTCGAGACATCTCTGTGTACACGCAAGGCTGTTTCTCTCCGTGGAGCTGTGGCCCATCTACAGGTTGAAAGGACGTGGCAGCCTGCCTTCCAGCCTAGCTCACATCACCCAGCTCAGCCCAATCCCACGGACCTCAGCTGCCCAAATCTTCTCCCTTCTACTCCCCAGTACAGAGCCAGACCCCTTTCAAAATTGGTACTGTTTTTTTTTTTTTTGCAGTACTGGGAGTTGAACCCAGGGCCTCACACCTGCATGCTCTGCAAGTGCTGGACCACTGAGCTGCACCCCCAGCCCATTTTTTAACCTTTTGAGACAAGGTCTCGCTAAATTACGCAGACTGCCTCTGGTCTCGAACTTGCGATCCTCCTGCCTCTGCCTCCCAAGCTGCTGAGATTACAGGTGTGCGGCACCATGTCTGGCTTAAAATTGGTACTGTTTTATTTTAGCCTCCAAACCTTCACAATGCAGTACCATCTCTGAGAGGCTAACAGCCACATGCCTGGGGCAACCTAGGGTCTCCCTGCCTTCTCTGCCAGGTCTGTAGCTGGGAACTAATGACAGTTGTCCTCCGTGGCTGCTGAGAGCCATTCCAACATACTTTGCAAACTGAGCATGGCAATAGAAGCTGTATTTTATTTATTTTTCCCTCCCAGTAATTTTTTTATCAGTAACTTTTTAGTGTAGAACTTAACGGGCTTCATTATGACATTTCCACACATGCTTATCGTTGCACATTGTTCACTCAGGGCCTCTTGCATACTTTGTAAGCACTCCACCACAAGGCTGCAGCCCCAGCCCCTTTTTCACTCTTTATCTTGAGATAGGGTCTCACTAAGTCACACCTGCGAACCTCCTGCCTCCACTTCCCAAGTCTCTGGGATTCCAGGCCATCAAGTCCAGAGGGCTGTGCATTTCAAATGTGTTTTATTTTGTATCATTTGCCTGTGACCTTCATTCCTCCTTCATTCCTTCTTTCCTCCTGTGTATTTGAACTCATTTAAAATAAGATTACTGGGAAAATAAATAAATAAACTTACTTAAAAGCCAGGCGCAGGGAGACCCTGTGTTAAGATAAAAAATGAACATTGGCTGGAGAGTGCAGCTCAGCGGCAGAGCATTTGCAAAGCATGCACAGGGCCCTGGGTTCAGCCCCTCCAGTACCTCAAAAATAAATAAGTATTAGATAAACAAACTAAACTTAATTTTATGATGATGAATAAACTAAGTGGTCAGCTTATGTCAGACCTCAAGGTTGAGGGGAAAATCACTAAATGGCATATATAACCATGACACAATCACACAGGTCATCTGTTCATGGTGGTCATCCTGGACTGCGGATTCTCTACCTCCTACCCTTGACAGGAGTGGAGGCTGTCATTCTCTGTGTGGCAGGGCCAAGCTGGGCACCACAAGAGGTTGGAAGCATCCGCCCCAAGTTGTGACAAGCAAAACTGTGTCTTCAGACATTGTTGAATGTCCCATGCGGGGCAAACTGCCCCGTTGAGAAGAGTCACCAGTAGAGAATGGAGAAAAACAACCAGAATAGTATTTGGTTGTTTGTTAGGTGCCCTCGAGTTGGGTCTGACTCATAGTGACCCTAAGTACAACACAACCAGACACTCCCTGACACTGCCATGCACACAATTTTTGTATGTTTGAGCCCATTGTTGCAGTCACTGTGTTTCTGATCATTTTGAGTCATGCTACATCAGCAAATGGAGGTTTTCATTCCCGTCATTATGGTTGACTGTGGTTTGAGGAGGCAACTCTTCCCCCGTCGTTTCTTGAATGCCTTTCAGCCCAGGGGGCTCATTTCCCAGCACTGTTTTTGGCAGTGCTTCTCTGCTATTCATAGGCTTTTCAATGACTATTCAGGAGTGGGCTGCCAGGTCCTTCTCCCTAGTCTGTCTGAGTCTGGAAGCTCAGCTGAAACCTGTCCACCCTGGGTGTCCCTGCTGGTACCTGAGATACGGGTGGCATAGTTTTCAGCATCACAGCAACATGCGAACCTCCACAGCATAAGCTGACGGACACGTGGGGGGAAGTACAGTAGTATTTGGCTATTCATAGTCATAGTATTTGGGGCTCAATCCTATCTTTCCAGTCATTGAATTTGGTTAACTTTTGCTTTGATTCCAGTATAGCCCTTAACTGAGTGACCTTGGGCAAGTGACTCAGCCTCTCTGACACTCGCTGTTTTCTGTGAAATGGGGACACTAGGAGAAGCCACCGCGCAGTGCCGGAACGCGCGGGCGACGTGCACCGCCTGAGGCGGGGCGGCGCGGACTTTATTCACCGCGACCCCTACGCGCACCAGCGGCTTCAAAGTGGAGAGTCAGAAAGGAAACTGCGACTGCGCCTGCGCGAGCCATGCACAGCCCGGAGCGCTTGGGCGCTTGCGCGCACGCACGCACGTGGCTCGGCCCGCGCGCGCCCTCTCCCAGGGGCGGGGTTTGCGTGCGACTCCACTTCCCAGTGTGCCCCGCGGCCACGACGGGAGGCTCCAAAGAGGAAGCGCATCGCGCAGCCGCCAAGACTGCGCCGGCGCAGGTCCCGGTACACGCAGGCGCGCACGCGCGGCGCACCCCTGGTCCCGCCCCCGGAGGCCCCGTGCGGGAGCGCGCTCGGGCGTGCGCAGGGCGGCGGCGCGGCGGCGCGGGGACGCGCGGTGACCGTTGGCGCTGAGGGGAGGAGGCAGCAGCCGCCGCCGCCGCCGCCGCCGCCGCCGTTGCGCAGATCCGGGCCGCGGCCGCGGGGAGGGCGACGGAGCGGGTGACCTTCCGGAGGCCGGAGTGAGGCAGGGTGCCCGGGGACACCGAGCGCTGCCGTCGCCATGAACAACTCGGGCGCCGACGAGATCGGGTGAGGGCGAGCGGGGCGGCCTGCGTCGCCGCCCGGGGCCCGCGCCCCACCCCGCCCGCCGCCGGCCCCAGACACCGCCCCGGGGGCGGGCCGGGCGGGGGGCCGCCCCGTCAAGGTCACGCCGGCGGGGTCGGACGCGGGGCGCGGGCGCGCGCGGGCGCGGGGGTCGGGGAGGAGCGCGGGGGTCTGCGGGGCCCTGGGGCGGGAAGCCGGGGCCGTGACTCCCGCACAAGCGCAGGGTGCGGGCCGGGGGTCGGGGGCCCCCAGGCGCGAGGGTGCGGGCGTGGTGAGGACCCCGCGCTGGAGTGGGGTTCGGGGACCCCGGGCGCCCCTCCCGCGCTGTTCCCGCCCTGGGCTAGAGGGGACTCGAGGGCCGCACGTGGCGCCGCCCGCTCCCCGGCCCGAGCCCCGCGCCGTGTCCAGGCCGCCCGCTACCCGCCGCTGTCGGCTCGGGACGAGGGAGGCCGGTGCCTGAGCGGCGGCGGGGAGCAGGGTCTCCTGTGCCCCCGGCGCGTTCCTGGGGTCAGGGCGCCCCGGGTCCGGGCGGAGGTCGCCGTTCCCGGCCTGCGCCGCCGTGCGCCGATCAGGGGTAAGGGAGGCGCATTGTGTGGCCTCGGTTCCCGGCCTCCGCTCCCGGCCTTCCGGTCACCTTAGCCCGAGGGCCTCGCCTGGTCCCTAGCTTCACAGAGCCCGCGAGCCTGAGCCTGGAGCTGCCCCAGAAGGAGCCGGCCCTGCACGCGCCGCGCGGTGGCACAGGCCAGAGCAGCACAGTCAGTCTGGGGCTCTGCTCCCTCGCCCCCCAGAGCCCCGAGTTCTAGCTCACTGTTCGGGTGGGAAGCTGGGGACCGAGCCAGGGCCTCCCACGTGTGGCCGGAGCTCCGCCGCGGAGCCACAGCCCGGCCCTTCCATTGCTAAGTCGCAGGTAGCCCCAGGTCCCCAGCGCTCCGTAGGGAGAAGTCCGTCGTTGGCGACAGGCAGGGCAGGTGGCCGCTTCCTCCAGGAGCCTCTGCTCCTAGAGGGAAGCCTAGGGCCCACTTCAGGGCTCTGCCAGGTGCTAGGAGCCAGGAGAGTGCTTGCCACCCTGTGACGCTCTCGCAGTTTCCTGTGAGGAGCCCCAGCGCCCCTGTGGCAAGGCTTCATCTGTGGGTGGCACCTCGCTGCCCAGTGTCTGTCCCCTCACCGAGGAGGCAGGTGACATCTCCCAGTGGGGTCGGTCTCAGAACCCGACGCCTGGGACAGGCAGGCAAGAGCCTCCCTTCCAGTAAGCTCCACACGGGAGTCGGCATTCCCAGGTCTGCGGGCCACCAGAGAAGAGCTGAGCTAGGGCCAGGCGCCCTGAGTAGATGTTTGCCTTTTTGCCTCCCCACTTTCAGCCTGAGACAGGCAGGACTGGAACCTGGGGCTCCTTTGGGGGCGTGGGGCAGCTAATGGTGACTGTGAGCCTGTCCTGCCCTGCCTGGGAGTGCCTGGCAGCTGGTCACTGGGGGCCCATGCCTGTGTGGCAGGTGGACAGAGAGGCTCTGAGGGGTCATCTCCAGTGCTCAGGCAGCTGTCTTGCCAGCTCCCAAGGTGGCAGAGCATGTCATGGGATGGGAGGGGGCTTGGAGAAGATTTTCTCAGGTCCTCTCAGTGTCTCCTGCGTCACCCTGGAACCAGGAGACAGGGTGCCTGGGCATCTTCCAAGGAAGGAAAGTCACAGAAAGCGGAACATAGGGAGATGTGGCGTGGGCGCTCTGCTGGCACTCCGGCAGCTGGCCAGGAGGATGGACAGCAGCCGAGGCCAAGTGTCTAGGAGGTTCTCTGGGTCTGTTTTGTGCTGCTGTGACAGTTCCTGAGACTGGGCCATGTACAGAGAACATGGCTCGATGGCTCCCAGTTCCTGAGGCTGCAGGTCCAAGGAGGGCCTGAGGGGCGAGGGCCTTGTTGCTGTGTCATACCATGGCAGAAGGTGGCACATGGCAGCCAAGCCAGCGTGTATGAGAGGGGAGGGACTGAGCTCCCCCTGTGTCAGGAACCCAGCCCCCACCTTGGGAACTTCAGGGACACTCAGCAGAGTGGGGAGTGCTTCACACCGGGGTTCACGTCCTTGAGCAGGGAGTAGGCCAGGGCGGGCCTTCACCTGGCGAGCTGAGCAGAGCAGCCGTGGCCCGGGAGGAGGCTGGGAAGGCTGGCCGGACACAGGTGGCCCTTCAGGGCTCTTGGGTCACGCGAGGGAGAACTGTGAGCCAAGTCCCACTTGGCACTGTGGACATTGACCTGGAGCATTCCCTGGGATAGGTGCCTGGGCCCTGCAGGGTGTGGAGTGGCATCCTAGCAGCCACCTCCTCCGTGCCAGGAGCTCCCAGTCACGATGACCATACATGTCCCCAAAGATCGCCCAGCGTCCCCTGGTGCTCACAATGGCCCGGAGTGGAGAGCCAGGTTGGGGAATGTGTTGCTTTGTGTTAGCTCTTCCTCTCCAGCGTGTCATCCCTGTTCCTGGTTGGCTGACCTCACCTGTCCTCTGCCTGCTGTGGTGTGTGTTGCCGCCCTTGCTGTCTGGCCTGGGTGTGACTCCTGGGTCGTGTCTTGGTCTCGCTTCTGCAAAAGTGGCGGTGGAGTTGGGGCATGCGCCTGATAACCTTTGATCGCCGTGGTTGGAAGCAGGCTGTGCGCCTGGGGAGCCAGCCTGTGAACCCCACTTCCCTGTGGTCTTCATGCTGACCTTTTCCTTTGCCAGAGAGCCTGAGTCTCAGAGGGCGAGGGGAATTGCACAGGATCACCTCAGGGCGGGCACAGGCCAGGCTGGGGGATGTCAGGGCCTCTCACATCTGCACTTGGTGGTGACAGGTTTGGGGCAGGGCTGCCCCACTCCCCCCAGGCTGAGGTTTCTCCTCTCTTCTGGGCCTGTCCTGTGGTGCCTCTGTCTCTGGACAGCGTCAGGAGCGGCTACACCATCGTGGGCATCAGAGTTGGCCCAGGCGCGGTGAGCAAGCAGCCCCTGACCTGACCGACATGTCCTTACGGACCTGGTCCAGCTGGAAGTGGCCTGGCTGTCAGCGAGGGTCAAGCCAGGGATAGGGACCCTTCAGCCACAGAAGAGCATCAGTGTCCGTGGGGTCGTGGGGCTTCACCTTCCTGTGTCCTTGCAGGTGAGGGGGCTGTTCTTACCCTGTAGGCAAGAGGGGGCAGCATGGACTCAGTGCAGGCTCAGAGGTCACATAGAGGTCTCCAGGAAATGAGGTGGCCTCCCTAGTTCCTGAGCCAGGGTTCTGTGTGCCCTGGCGGGGTCAGCCTCCCTCTCTGGCAAAAATGAGAACCCTAGGCCATTCCAAGGGTGGCAGGTTCAAGGGAGGGGCAGGTCGTCTATCTACCCACTGTGTGGCTGCTCTGCTTGGTCCAGAGCCTGCCAGGTTGCTGCCAGCAGCCCAGAGCCCTTTGTGGTGGGCCAGGCCAGGGGAAGGCCTTTGAGAGTTGCGGTTGCACCGAGTACACAGAGCCCGAGCTGGGAAGCCATCCACAAGCCAGTTTCAGTTTCAGCAGGCGGAAGGGGGCTGTGAGCCAGGCCCATGGGCCTCTTCTGCAGCGCTCCTTCCAGACAGACCTGCCCTGCAGCTGAGGGCTGAGCACCTCGTGTTGAGGGGACAGGTCGGGCCCAGGGACAAACGGGGCTTCTGGCAGCCAGGCCTGGGCACTGTCTTGGCATCCCAGGACACCCTGGGCAGGACCTTAGGCTCCCTATGGACGGGCTCCGGTTTCCTGCTTCAGAGCCACTGTCACCATAATGACTCCCACCCGTGGCCCTGCCGAGGCCGAGCTCCATCGTAATCCCTCTGTCTGGAAGTCCTCACTTCTCGCCTCGCCAGGCTGGGAGGCCGGGCTCGGCGGGGACTGGTGTGACTGACAGCCCTCTGGGGTCTTGGCTTCCCCAGGATTGGCAGGCAGGGGCTCGCTTGTTTTCTTGATCAAACCTCTTCCCCAAAGCTCTGCCTGGGCTTAGAGGTTGGGACCTGGTGCTGGGGCCCTGGAGATGGTTACTGCCACTGGAGAGGTCATACCTGTCTCCTGGAACCTTCTGTGACACGTGCCCCCTTAGCCTGAGCTCACCTGAGGCTGCCTCGGAGCTAAGTGAGGACAGATGCAGCGTTCCCTCTCACCAAACGGGGGCGGAAGCCGCAGGGCGCCTCTCACGAGATTTCCCAGGTGATGAAGCAGCATAGAATCTGCCGTGGTCTCCATTACAAGAGCTCCCAAAGCGTGTGCTCGGGTACCACTTGAGGCTCCCAGGGTTACAGACTTAGTAACTTGTGTTCTAGGGACGCTCTGCCCAGTGGGACTCAACCACTAGCCACTGGCCTCGTTTGTACATGTCCCTCAGTGGACCCCACCTGCGCTGTGTACCTGAATTTTGAGAGTAAGCCAGGTGCCCTGTGGTCCTTCCTGTGGACCCTACGGCATGCGCTATTTCCCAGGAACAGAGGGAACCCAGCATAGCCACCGACCACAGTCTGGTCTGCAGGTTCTGTCAGCATACGCACGATGGCATTCCTAGCCTTTCCCAGCACCTGGGTTTCGGGGTTTCATGGTGGCCTGGAGCTTGCACTGGTCTGACCGGTTCCTTCCTCCTCCAGGTCAGTTGGGAAGCCATCCTAACGGAGGCTGGCGTTTCTCAGTGAGGTGGGCTTGGCACTGGGCAGCACCTCCCATGGTGGTCCAGACCTCAGGGCCTGACCTTGGCCTGACCTTGGCACTCCTTGTCCTGTGCCAAAAGGGGTGTAGGAGCCCTGGGGTTCTAAGTTAATGAGGCCTAAACCTGAGCCTCCCACCGTTGCCCGGTCAGCACATTTCTCTAAAACGAAGCTTTCCAGAGCTCTCAGGAAGCCAGCACCAGCGCTGCCCACGCAGACTGGCTGAGGGGCGTGCATGTGGACCTTTGACGAGGGTGGGAAAGTTGTCTTCACGCTGAATGTAAATTACCTTCCTTAGAGGAAAGGAAAGTAGGAGCCGGCCCCCTGCTAGGCTCTCCCAGGGCTACTGCAGGAGTCCCGGAGAAGTGCCTTCTGCTGAACGCTAGTGCGGGGCGGTTGGCTGTGGGTGGGAACGGGGATGTGGTGGGTGGTGCCGGAGCCAGGAGGGTGCCAATCTCTGAGGATGGTCAGTTGGGAGGGTGATGATGGGATCTGGTCCACATGCCCCCTCAGGGGAGTCTCAAATGACAGCTGAGGCCCTTTGGGATGGGTCCAGGCTGGAGCTTGTCCCAGGCATGTGAGTGGGAGTGGGTGCCGTAGGCGATACAAGGGGGCACCAGGTCTGTCAGGTCCTGGGTGCCTCCTGCTGACTGCAGACATGGAAAGGCTGGGCCCTGGAGTGGAGATTCCTCATGGAGGCCCTTCATCTGTCCCGAGGTTGGACATGGGCTCCTGGGACCCTGTCTGTGAATGCAGGGCCCCTCGCTGCTCTCGATGAGTGGGGTCTGTCGTCCCAGTGTCCTGTGTGTAACTTTGAGTCAGGCTCTCCAGATCTCTGTCCTGGTTATTACACATTTACAGAAGCAGGAAGGCCTGCCCTGGCCTGCTGAGAAGCAGAGTGGCATGGGGCAGCCAGCGCAGGCCTCCCTCGGGGACACTTGTCCTCCTTGAGGTGGCAGCGTGGCTCTGACAGGACAGTGCCCTGTGGCGTTGTCATTCCTCGTGCCTGCTGCAGCATGGATGCAGCTGATGTTCCCGTCACTGTGGTCTCCTGCAGAGGGGCTGCGCAGGAGCCCATCTGCTCCTGAGGACCTTGATGCGGCAGGACCGGACACCCCAAGGGAGGGCTGGGCTGACCCTGGTGTCTTTTCTTGCATTGCAGGAAGCTCTTCGTGGGTGGCCTTGACTGGAGCACGACCCAAGGTAGGCGCTGCAGGCTGCTGGGCTACGTGGCCTTGCTCACTGCCCGTGTGGGTCACCTGACATCCTTGTCAGCTTCGTTTCTGGGCAGAGGTGTTGGTGTTGGGCTGGGGGCCGGGGCAGAAAGATGAGTGTGTGGCTTTGAAACTGTTGACTCAAGTCTTCACCTTGCCTGCTGGAGATGTCAGGCTGCTGACAGGCTCTGGGCAGAGGCAGGAGAAGGGCGCCTTGCGGGTGGCCCGTGCTCTGCTGCATTGAGCACTGTGTGTGGAGTCAGTGGGGACTAAGTTTGTGCAATAGGGTTCCTGGGTCGCTGCTTGGAGTGGTCATATTTACAGCTTCTTAAGTCTTGCTTTCCTGTCCTGTGCAGTTAGATGTGACCATTTGCCATTGCTGTGGCAACTTGCCTCCCTTCTAATGCATGTGGGGGGACTGCATCTGTAGTGTACAGTCCCCTGTCTATCCCATATGCCTCCCCTGGACCTTCTTAGCAGTTGGTTGCTCAGCCAGCTCGTGGGTTGCATGTCACGGGCCTTCTCAGGTGAGGCTGATGGACTGGCAGATCGCTAGTGCATGTGCTGCGGTGGAGACACCAGCTCTGAGGTGTGGGGCTAACACTCTTGTTGTGTCTCTGTGTTCCCAATCTCTGAGCAGAGACTCTGCGCAGCTACTTTTCCCAATATGGAGAGGTCGTGGACTGTGTTATCATGAAAGATAAAACAACCAACCAGTCTCGTGGCTTTGGGTTTGTCAAATTTAAAGACCCAAACTGTGTGGGGACGGTGCTGGCCAGCAGACCACACACCCTGGATGGCCGGAATGTAAGTGTCTCGCCCACACGCCCCTGCGCTGTCTCCCATGTACCATTCTGTTGCCACACTTGGACCAATGTTTATTTGAGACACTGTCTTATTGTGGGGTTGATGTGAAAGGGTTGAGTCTTGGTCCTCTGACCAGCTGTTAGAGTGGGATCGGGGTGGATGGGGCGGCCAGCAGGCTGTGCAGCCGGCTGCTGCTGTTGACATCTTTTTTAGTGAAAATAGCCAGACGTTCACAATGGGCTTATTTGAAACTTCCTACAGATCGACCCAAAGCCGTGCACACCTCGTGGAATGCAGCCAGAGCGAACGAGGCCGAAGGAAGGATGGGTAAGGGCTGGGTCTGTTCGGTCTTCAGCAAGGTTTAAAGAGAAAATGTACCTCTGCCCAATGTGGTTTTTTTTTTTCTTTTTCTTTTCTTTCTTTTTTTTGGGGGGGCAGTACTTGGGGGCCAACCAGGGCCTCACTCATGCTTTGCAAATGCTCTACCACTGAGTGGTACCCCAGCCCATTTTTTACTTTATATCTTGAGTCAGGGTCTTGCTAAGTTGCACAGGCTGCCTCTGGCTTGGAACTCGAGATCCTCACACCTCTGCCTCCCCAGTCGCGGGGATGACAGGCATGGCCCCTTTGCCCAGCTGGTTTTGCTGAATAAGCTAGAGAGACTGAGGCTCTTCTGGGTTAGCCCGGGAACAGTGGACAGTTGCCTAGACTTAGCCCATGCTGTGTTTTGTTTTGTTACCAAGAAAATTTTTAGAAGTCTCCCTCAAGGCAAAGGTGGCAACTGTGCCATTTGTCACTAGGAGCCATTGGGTTTGTCCCTGTTGCCTTCTGTTCCTGCTCTCCGTCCACCCGCCAAGGTATCCACTGCCCACCAGTTTGGCTGACTGCCCCTCCCAGCTGTCCTCAGGGGTGATGGAGGGTGGTGGTCAGCTGAATTTAGAGCTTCTCCCAGGTGACAGCTGGCAGGACCAGCCGTGCTTAGCATTTGTTTACTTGGTTTCTGGGTCTTGCCAGCACCTGCCCATCACCTTTGGTCTGGCCCAGTGGTTCTCCAGCTGTCACCCAGGGCTGCCTAGGTGGCGTAGATGGAGGATACGCCTGTCCTCTCAGGGATTAGGCCCATGATGCAGCCAGCTCTCCAGCAGGCCCAGCGGAGCCTGAGAATCTACATGTCCAGCAGAGCCCAGCTGGTGCTGGTGGACAGGGCCTTAGGCTCTTGTGGCAGTTTTTATATTCCAACTATTTGGAAACCTTTCAAGGACAAAAAAATGGAAAGACCCGTACACCAAGCACCTGAAACCTGCACCAGGTAGTGGGTTGTTAATATTTTGCCAGACGTCTCTGTTTACACTTCTCTCTGTCGGCGTAGACGCTGCCTTCCTAACACCAGCCCCCAGCTTCCATCGACACACCTAGAGACACTGCGTTGTGGGGTCCACACTCAGACTTCTGCAGGTCTGCACAGGTGTCTGCCTCATGTGGTTCTTTTCAGGCCAGAGGCCAGTGAGGGTCCTGTTCCATCTGGTTGCTGGCTGTGTCTCCTTAGTGGTTCAGCAGTTTAATAACATGTGACGGCGTGTAGTGAAGGGTGTAGCCCGATGGCTTGGGACCTACGCGTGTGTCTCTGTGAAGCAACCTCGTCACTAGGGCGATGAACAATGAATGTTTGTCCCTAAGAGTTTGGTCTCGCACTTGTTTTTTTTCCCTGAGCCAGGGTCTCCCTCTGTAGCCCAGGCTGGCATCAAGTTCACAATGTTCTTGCCTTAGTCTCTTGAGTGCTGGGATCACAGGTGTGCATCACCAGGCCTGGCTTAAAAAGTTTGGTCTCTTAGTCCACAGCACTTGGGACCACATAAAACTTGACCCTAAGTTAGGAAGACAAAGGGGTGTGAGGAGCAGAGAGGCAGGAGGAGAGCAGCTGGCTGCAGGGCAGGGTGGGCCTGCAGAGTGCTGGGACGTGGATTGGAGGTGGTGGCCGAGGCTGAGGTCCCACGTGTTTCCTCCGATACCTGAGTCCTCATGATCTCTTGGGTCCCCAGCCTCTCTAGGCCACCTCCAATTCTTGTGTTGCTTTTCTTTTCTTTCATAACCATCCTAAGATGCCTGTCTTGACACCTGTCAGGGCTGCTTGATTTTGTTGTTTTGTGAGATGGCCTTTCCCCATGTTGCGCAGGCTGTCCTAGAACTCCTGGGCTCAAGGGATCCTCCTACCCCTGCCTGCCAAGTGCTGCCATGCAGGGATCTTAGAGCTTCGAGTGTTTGTGGCTGCGGTAGTTGAGAATGCCTGTGGTGAGATGTGTAATGTGCAGTGTTTGCACGTGGCTGCCCTTTAGCCTTGCAGAAGTACCGCTGGCCTTCTGGGGTCCGCAGAGATTTGTCAGGACAGCTCCGTGTTTTGTGCTAGGCTTTGGGCTTGCCAGGTGGCCAGAGCACCTCGATTAGCAGACGTCTTCTGAAGCTCCTGGTGCGCTAATCCATGGGAAGTGCCTTGGGTCCCACTCTGAGCTGACCTCTCTTCCTTCTCAACACAGCAGAAAGGACCCAGGAGTGACAACAGCAAATCAAACAAGATCTTCGTTGGGGGGATCCCGCACAACTGTGGCGAGACTGAGCTCAGGGAGTACTTCAAGAAATTTGGAGTGGTGAGTCCCTTCACCTTGGCGCCCAGAACTGTCCCAGCTCCTCTCTGGGCAGGTGGGCCTCGCAGGAGGGCAGCAGGCAGCTTGGGCCTGAGCAGCTGGCTGTCCTCTGGCTGGGAGTGGCCCTGGGCCAAGTCCACACTGAGGATCTGCTCAGCAGAGCACCGACAAGGCCTCACGCCACATGTCATGACCTGGCTGTGGACTGGCGTTTTCGGTTGCAGCAGCCCTGGTCCTGAGTGTGGGTCTGTTTCCCTCAGAGGCTCTTGGGGTGTTCAGACTCAGTCACCCAAGAAAGTCAGCACCCTGGGAGGGCACACAAGAAGGTACCCAGAAGCTTAACCGACACTGGGTCCCAGCGCTGGGAGGGCGCAGGTAGAGCACATCTCACCTGGCTCCGCATTGCCACAGCTGCATGGGGTGAAGGCTGAGTGTGCCGCCTGGCTTGGAGCCTCTCCTGGCTGGCACAGGAGTCAGGAGGCTGCCTGTAGAGTCTGCTGGCCTGGGCCATGCCAGGGTGTATGGCAGGACTGGTGACCACACCCATTGTGCCCATGTTCACCTCACATGTGGCCCCGTCCAGCCTCAGGTATGAGGCCCATCCAACCGGCCTTCACCCCAGAGCTTCTCAAGCTCTGGTTCGCTGTTCCCTGCCACCGTGGCTCCGGGCTTCCGTTGGACCAGGTGTGACCTGGGTGCCTGCCTCTGCTTGGCCCCTGCACCTCACGCCATGCTCTCTTGCAGGTCACAGAAGTGGTTATGATCTACGATGCGGAGAAGCAGAGGCCTCGAGGTAACGGCAGATCTAGCTTGTCCTGACCTGTACCCCCTCAGATGGCAAACTATCTCCCCCTCAGACAGGCCAGGTGGTCCCAGAGCTCAGTAAGGGCCCATTGGAGACGACCCACTAAGACCTAGGCCCCCTGCGTGGCCGACCCGCCCTGCTGTGCGTTCTGGTCAGACAGCACCGGTCAGACAGCACCTTTTTTGGCTCGTTCTTGTGATGTTTTCACCCTGATGTGAACCCGGCATGGTCTGTCTCCACCGTCTCCTGGAAGAGTGTGGTTCTCCGGCCCAAGCCCCTCCCACACCCATTGTCTCGGTCCCCCGCGGCGGCTCTGCCTGCCCAGCAGCTGGATCCTGGCCTGCCTTGGTCCATCCCATGCTTTTTTCCTTTTTTTTTTTTCCCCCCTCGTTTTTCCCTTGTCATAGGGTGGGCGGGAAGAGGGCTAAGGCTCCCACGTCATTCCTCAGGCTTCCCGCACCTGCACGTCCACGCTGTTCTGGAGTGGGGGACGGCGCCTGCTCTCACACCCTTTTTTTTTTAATCTGTGGCTGCTGCTATTTGTCACTGCCCATGTTTTTGGTTCATCAGCCGCTGTAGGATTGGCCTTGTGAGCAGACCCGCCAGCCCAGGTCTGCGCGGTGGCTTTGGGCCACATGAACCCTCATACACCCTCTGCCCGAGGTCAGGCAGAGGCGGCCCCTTAGCGCTGAGGGAGTGGCGCCGGCCCGCAGCATGCACCCGCCATGCTGGAGAATAGTTTGCCATTTGAACTCCATCCTCTACTCCATGGTTAAGGCCGTATTGCTCACTGCGTGTGATTAAGTTGTTAAGTCTTAGTCTTAATGGAACATAGACGTACATGCTTAGTGACGTACTTAAGTGTTTCGTAGTAAAGTACGGTAATGTTAAGTAAGCTGTTTTCCTTTTCTCTCTGTGAATTGTTTGTGATTAACGATGTCTCTTTAGATTTCTCTTCTCCAGGTGCTAAGTTATATCACACAGGTACAGGCCCGCCCGCAGTCAGAGGAGGGAGCGGCTTTGCTCCAGTGGGGTGTAAACGAAGTTTCAGTGTGTTTCTATCCCGCTGCCGCCTCTTGACAGACAGATCGTTCCTAGACAGCCCGCCCCGGGCTCCTTCCCCACGACCCACCGCCTCTTGCACTGTAAACGGATCGAGCCAGCCCCGTGGCTTCAGACACTCCTGCAGTTTGAGAAAATGTCAACTTTTCAATATGTTGTTCATCACCTATGTTCTGTTCCTAACATTGCCTCCAATCTGATCTTGTGGAACTTCGGCGTGCGGGAACCTGAGGCTGCTCCTTGGTGCCCGGCCCTGTGACGGGGTGGAGCTGTCCGCCTGCTCCCCTTGTCCTGGTCCGGTCTGGCCCTGTCTAGCTAGTGTCGCCAAGCTCCTGCTGGTGAGGGGCGGCAGGAGCTGGCATACAGAGTGTCACTGCTGCCCCGGGGATCCATGTTCCCCGAGCTCAGCCGTCGGGCTTGGAAAGCATCCCCATGGGTGCCAGGTAGCCCAAGACGGGTCAGCAGGTCCTCCCAGACAGCACACCCGTGTCTTCTTGGCTTTTCTGAGTCTTTGAGGATCGGTCTGCCCCCTCCCCGGGCTCAGTTGACTTAAGGTAGTGGACTCACCCCGTACATGGACTCTGCTGTCTCCTCCACAGGATGCCTCTGTGTGTCAAAGCCCACCCTACCCAGTGGCCCTCACCCCACCAGCTCCGGCCTCTGTTCACTCTGCCTGCTGCCTCCTCCCCTTCCTCTGCCCCAGTCCTGGGTTTTCTCCCTTCGGCCTCTGGCTCGTGTGTGCTTTGCCTTCATGGTTCCACTTCCCTCCCTCCTGCCCGCTGCGACCTCTGCGCTCGCACAGAGAGCAAGTCAGAGAGCCCCGAGCCCCGCCCCTTTGCTGGCAATCTGTCACCTCAGAGTCCCTCAGCTGCCTTTTCTTCTCTGTCTCCATCCTTTTGCCCCAGTTTCGCTTCTCACTTCCCACCTGGTCCCGTTCACATCAGCCCCAGCACCCCATCTCATCAGCTCCAGAGGCCCTGTCGCCAGCCTACTCCCCCTCATCAGGCACCCACAGTGCTGCCCCCTGTTGTGTGATGCTCTGGCGCCCTGGGCCCCCTCCCCAGGCCTAGTTCTCAGCCCACTTCTCAGCTCTTCCCAGTCTTCCCTGGCTCTTGGTTCCTGGAGGTCTTGGGGCAGCCTCTGCTGCTCACTTCTTGTGCCCCCGTGCTGAGCTGTTGGGAGGTGTAGTGTTCATCGGGCGCCCAGACCGCAAGGCCGGAGGCCTGGGCCGCCCTTGCCCATAGGCAATGAAACACGCCCCGCTAGCTGGGTGGCCACACTCACCCCAGACCAACCAAACTTCGTTTATACTGCCACTTTCTTGTGTTTGGGAAATGCTAAATTTTTTTTTTCTTTTAAAATTTTCTTTTTTGATTACCTGGTGCCTCTTGCTCTTGCTGCTGACAGCAGAATTTGACCTGCTGGAACCCGTTGTGGCCTGTATCTTTGTGTATTACCTGTTTATTTACCTATATACGTATATGCATATAAGCCTAGGTTTATTTATTACCTCTGGTAGGATGCCGTGGGCTTATCCAACAGTGTTGGCTAAGCTTAGCGAGGCACTCACTGTGGTAGAGATGGACTCCGTTAACGCTTTAGAACCATGTATGGCTGCTGTCAGCACTAGCTGCAAAGCAAATTGCAAGCCGAGGGGGAGAGCCTGGTTTCAGACAAGCAGGAACGCACCCACACACCCTTGGGCCAGGGCGGTGCTTCCCTCAGCATGCTCAGGATGGAGGCCTCAGCAGCTTCCTGTTGGCTGCTGCTCTCCGGGACCTGCCTCCATGCTGGAGTCCCTGCCGCAGAACTAGGGCTCACAGGCTTGCCAGAGCTTGCACACCAGGCTTAGCTGAAACCCAGCTCGATCCCTTGGTCCGTCCCTAATACTGTTCATCATCCTGTTTTGTGTCACAACACCCTGCTACCTTGATTCACTCTTCGTCGTTGGCTAGGTTTTGGATTTATTACTTTCGAGGACGAACAATCAGTGGACCAGGCTGTCAACATGCATTTTCACGACATCATGGGCAAAAAAGTGTGTAGTTGTAGTTTTATTTTACCTTAAGACCAAACCAAGCCTTCGGCAACTTAGGGATTTCACTGGAAAGGAAAAATCCCAAAAGAAAGTTCACCCAGCATCCCTGGCCACGAGGCTGACCTGGGTCGGCCCAGGGCCTGTCCTGGCGCACACCTACGCTGGGCGGCGGGGCTCTTGGGGAGGGCAGGGGCTGTGGTTTGGTGGGGTGGCTGGTCTCCAGTGAGATCGCAGCGTTGCCTCAGGCTTGGTTTCCGTGACCACTCCTTCAGATGTGGCCCTGTCCCCTTGGTGTAATGCTGACCTGTAATTCAAAGAGCAGGGGCCTCCGACACTGAGGTCCCCTTCACACTGAAAGAAATGTGAAAACATCATGAAGGATTGGTTTTTAATTGGGTCACTTACTGTGAAACTCCGGGACCAGCCACATGCTCTCGATAGCACTTAACCACGTGCAGTCAAGTGACCTCTGGTGTTTCGTCTTCATACTGTGTAGCTGCCAGAGCTGGTTAGGGACAGGACTCAGGGCCCCTCCCTGCCAGCTCCCAGGACCCATAGCTTTCTGAGGGGGACCACAGAGTCCCGGACAGGAACCTTGCATCGTGTGCTGGCTTAGGGCTCACAGAGGCCGGGGCTGCGTCTGCGCGGAGTTCCTGGCTTGGTCCTCATGGAGCCCACTGTGGGCACCAGGCTGTTGGCACCGAGCCACCCAAGTATGGTTCTGCTGTGGCTTTCACTGCTGTGCCACCTCTGTCAGGCCCAAGGCCTCGGCCACTCCTGTGGCTCTTGCGCCTGTTCCCCCCCGCCCCCCAGTCTCCGCAGGGCACTCTCCGTAGAGCAGAGGAGGGCCGCACCATCCTGCGCCAGGCAGTGTGGCTTGTGCTGCAAGCTGTGTGTCCCCTCTGGGTCTGACTGACTGCAGAGACAGACCTTGTTCTGATGGTCCTTGCAGCTTCCAGTTCAAAGTTCACATGCAAGCTGGGTGCAGTGGCGCACCCCTATCACCCCAGCAACTAGGGAGGCAGGAGGATCTCGAGTTTGAGGCCAGAGGCAGTCTGGGTAACTTAGCAAGACCCTGTGTCACGATAAAAAATAAAAAACACTTTGGGGGTGCAGCTCAGTGGTAGAGCACTTGCAAAGCATGTGTAAGGCCCCAGGTTCAACCCCCACGCACTGCAAATAAAATTAAATAAAATAGAAAGGAGTTGGAGATGCTGCTCAGTGGTAGGGCACTTGCAAAGTATTTGTGAGGCCTTGTGTTCAGCCCCCCAGTACTGTAAAAAAAAAAAAAAAAGATTAAAAAAATTGGCATGATGATTGCAAGCAATGTGACAGCTATGAATGAAATTAAGGACTCTGCAGCATTTCAGGGTCCTGTGACATTGAAAATTTGGAGAAAACTGGCCTTGGTATGTGCAGTGTGGGTGTTGTGCTCTGCCCCGGCACCTCCCCTGGGCTCCCCCAGCCAAGTCTGCCTTGGCAGAGGGGACACTGAGGTAACATGCAGGAGTTTAGCTGGCCCATCTCCGACCTTCAGTGGTCACCACTGATCCTGGCCAGCGCTCTGCTGGTACGGGTCTTTGCCCATGAGGGAATGAATCCCTGCCCCCAGTAGCCAATCCTGTGTCCCAAGGGAAAGAGTGGAGGGTCTCACCCTGCCTGGGCCACTCTGCTGAGCAGGAAGCAGCTCTCCCAGGAGCTTGTTGATCTGAGTTCTTTGAAATGAGTCCCTTGTTCCTGCTATCCCATTGCCTTGAGCTAATGGATTTTGTTCTGTTGGAGAGATGGGGGACCTTTGTGTCTCTGCAGCACTTCCTATCTGTCCTAACAGAAGGAAGTGGTCCTGAATGCAGGGTGCTGCCCTCTCAGACCCAGGCTGTTCTTACTGCAGTTCATTACAGAAGCAAGATAGGGTCAGGGTGCCCAACTGAAGCAGCCCTGGAACCAGGGGGCCTTTTTGCTGTTGTCCGTCTGCCCACATTTGAAAGGAGGAGCAGAGCAGGGTGGCCACTGCCCCCGCATCAGGGCAGGGTAGGGCCAGGTCTGGGTTGCTGCTTAACACAGTATGAAGATTGCTTACTGATTCCAATGTCCATTTTATTGCATGTTTGTTTACTTTTTTGTTAGATGTAATGTAAGGTTCTCTTACCTCATCCATTCCCTCTGACATTCCTCTGAGTTAATTGAGATTGTTTAAGCATTAGCCTGGGGAAGGTAAGTCCTTATCTTCCATTAGACATTTTAAATAAAAACTTAAGTCAAAATCAACTGTGTTTCTCAGGTATGCTCTGAGGTGCAGGGATGGGGGTGGCGAGGCCCGAGGCAGGGCTGGGGACGGGCAGCCCCTCGTCTCCTGCTCGGAGGAGGGCGCTGCTGGCTTTGCTTGCCTAAGACTCTCCCAGCGCACCCAGGTCTCCCGAGGGTTCTCGGCTCCTCCTTCTGCTTGTGGCGGTGAGCTGCAGGTGTCTTACAGTTGTATCTGTTGTACCTGAGAAACATTTTTTAAACAAAAAAATTAAAGAGCAAAAATATTTTTAAGAAAAAAAGCTACTGGCCTAAATAAGGTATATAGTTAAGTACTTAGACTTAAGTCGTAAGGTGCTAAGTGTAGTTGTAAGTTACCGAGGGTGTGTCTGAAGGGAAGGGGCGCTGGGCCGAAGCTGCTTCCTAAACCACAGCTTGGTTTGTTTAGGTGGAAGTTAAACGTGCGGAGCCTCGGGACAGCAAAACCCAAGCGCCAGGACAGCCGGGTGCCAGCCAGTGGGGGAGCCGTGTTGTGCCCAATGCCGCGAATGGCTGGGCAGGGCAGCCCCCACCCACGTGGCAGCAAGGATATGGCCCACAAGGTAAGGCTCTGTGAGCCCTGGGCGGGCACCCAGGCCCAAGGACTGACTGGCTGTTATGTTCCTGCGCCTGCAGGGCCTGAGGGAGGGGTGGGAAGCGGGAAGCTGCAGATTGTGCCAAAATGGGAGTGGCTCCCACCTGGCCATCAAAGCAGCCACATTTTCAGGGTTTACCGAGGGGCACCGTGAGGCCAGCCACTGCCTGCTGTTCCCCAGACCCTGAGGCGGCGGGATCAGCTGTAACTCGAGTGCCACCTGCAACTGTAGGCGAGTCTCACCATGCCTGGCATTGCCACAGTGCACACCAGTACTTTGTACCCATGGGCCAGGCTGTAGGAATGTCAGGTTGGTCAGGGCCCTGCTGCTGCCTACATTGTGGCATGGGGCCGCCTTTCCAGGCCCTGTGAGGACCTGGACCTTTGCTGGCTCTCACCTGGCCAGGCCTGTGTGGCTGCCTCTGGCCATGGTCTGTGGCCAGCATTGACTGTGTGAGCTCAGGGTGGCTTCCTGGGGGACCTGCTTGGGCTCTAGGCCACAACATCAGGTTTCCAAGTGTGTATCTGATTCTTGTTTGATCTGAATGGAACATGCAGAATGGTTGGGTCCCCCCACCCCATGTCAGGGCTGGAACCCAGGGCCTTGTGCGTGCCAGACAAGTGCTCACCATTGAGCTTTTCCTCTAGACAGGGTCTTTTGAGACAGGGCCTCACCATGTAGCCCTGGCTGCCCTGGAACTCACAGTCCACCTGCCTCAGTCTCCTGAGGGCTGGGATTACAGGCGAGGCCACACCCTCGCAAGTCAGTTTCTGTCCCCAGGCATCACAGGGCTGTCCTGTGTCCTTCAGTGCTCAGGGGCCTAGAGGCGTCTCTGATGTCCTTCATTGGAGCCGAGATGGCCTCCCTGTGTCCAGGTGGTACCCGCAGCACCCACTAGTTGGTAGGGTGGTGGCCAGGGTGCTCGGGGGTCAGGGAGGGCCTGGTGCTCAAGATAGGCTTCAGCTGGCACTGCCCCCACCTAGGCTGGGTTGCCTAGGCCCCTGGGCGCTGAGCCTCAGGAGGGGCCAGGGTCAGCCCTGGCCTGCGGTTCCTGTTCTTGGCGGCCCCTCGGCATCCAGTAGTGGGCGCTTGGCACCGACCCTTCTCTTCTGTTTTCTCATCTAGGAATGTGGGTGCCAGCGGGACAGGCAATTGGTGAGTGTTTGTAGGAAAGGGCAAGTGCAGAACCGGAACCCGGGACTGGCCGACAGAGCTCATGTTCGGCCTGCGCCGTCAGCCGCGGGCACTGGCGGGCCTGTCCTTCCGCCTCCTCGGGGAGATAGCAGGGGAGGCCTCGGCAGGCCCCCAGGCCTGGGTCTGGGCTGCGCCGGTGACTTGGGGGCCACCCTCACGCTGCCCTTGCTGTGTTCCAGGTGGCTACGGACCGCCCCCTGCGGGAAGAGGCGCGCCCCCGCCGCCCCCACCGTTCACCTCTTACATCGTGTCCACCCCTCCTGGTGGCTTCCCCCCGCCTCAGGGCTTCCCGCAGGGCTACGGCGCCCCCCCGCACTTCAGTAAGTCCTGCGCCTTCAGCCTCTGCCTGGACGGGGAGCATAGGGCCAAGCCCATGGCCTCGGGGCCTGTTGGGGTAAAGATGCCCACGGACTCCCGAAGGGTTGACTTCTGTCCCTAGGAGTCATGTGTGCGGACGCCATCCCTGCTCTTACCAGAAGTGGGGGTAGGGGGGTGAGGACTGGAGTCCTTGGGTCTCTTCGGCTGCTGTGCTGAGGGTCAGAGCACTCTCCTGACTGCTCCATGCGCCGGGGGTAATGGATTCCTGCTGCCCCGTAGACACCCTACCCGCCTCCTGAGAGGCTGCCGTGGCGGTGTGTTGCCAGCATGAACAAGTCCTTGGATTGGTCGCAGTATGCACTGGAGCGTGGTCTACACAGCTGTATCTAGGGGACTGGACAATTCTATCACTGACCTTTGGAAAAGGTCCCGCCACCTCATAGCCTGGACCATGTCCGCTCTCATTTCCCTTGGCTCGAGAATTGGTGGCCCCTGCAGCTGCCTGAGACCCATGTGAGCCTGCTGTCCTCTGCTCTCATGGCCAGCTCCGTGCCTGGCCTCCTGGAGCCTGGGCTTTGGAGTGGGGTGGCTCTCGGTCGCTCCTAGAGAGCGCTCCCAGAGAGCGCTCCCACCCCAGAGTCTTGCAGCTAAAATTAGTGTCCTGTGCTCTATCCTGCAGCCATGGACATAGAACCATTGTTCCCCTATGCGGGTTAGGGTTACGCCCCATCCTGGTAGCCCTGGGGGACAGCAGCCAGCAGCTCACACAGACACTTGCCCTGTGTCCACAGGCTTTGGCTACGGGCCTCCGCCCCCACCACCGGACCAGTTTGCCCCTCCAGGGGTCCCTCCTCCACCTGCCACTCCAGGGGCTGCACCTCTGGCCTTCCCGCCACCCCCATCTCAGGCTGCCCCAGACATGAGCAAACCTCCGACGGCCCAGCCAGACTTCCCCTATGGTCAGTACGGTAAGTGGTCCATGGCCAGCCGCCTCTGGTCCCTGGCCATGGCGGGCAGCAGAGCCAAGAGCCAGTGTGCAGGCCTGCTGGCACCTTAATCCCCTGTCAGTCAGGAAAAGGCAGCAGTGCCACAGCAGCTACTCCACCTAAGATGTCCTGGGTTGGAGAGTTTCTTCCTAGGGCCTCAGGAGCCCCACGTGGAAGATGAGCCTCTCCGGTCCGTAGTCATGGCGGGTTCCAGGTGTGGCCCTGTGCTGGGAACAGGCTGGAGCTGGTCAGAGCGTCCTGGAGAACTTTGGGCCTGCCACCGCATGGGTGCTGCCTGGATGGTCTCCAGAGGGTGCAGGGGCTCCAAGGGAGGCCTGGGCAAGGACAGGGCTCAGCATCTGCCTGACCTTGCCCAGGGCCAAGGTCAGCCTCATTCAGATCTCAAAGGGTCTCTGACTGAGGGCTCCTTGTGGCACCTTGGAGCACTGGTGTGGGCAGGTCCTGATTCCCCGGGGCTGTCTGGGGAGAGGTGGCTTCTGTGCCCCGCGGCAGGCCCCTGGCAGCCGGCCCTTGCCCCATGTGTGCCAGCTGGGTGCTCTTTTCCGGAGCACCACTGCCTGCGGCTCCCACCTACCTTGCAGTGCTCCAGTGGCCTTTATCTGAATGCCCCAGGCCTCAGCCTGTGGCCCTCACGAGGCTGGTTCTTGATCCACCACAAAGCCCTGTGGCGCCGTGGCTGTGGGCGTCACGCCTTGCTTGGCCCCAGGGATTAGCTGCCTGGTTTGTAGTCTCACCAGGCCTTGAGCCGCCTAAGGGCTGTGGGCTTGTTTTCACTCTTACGGGCAGGCTGAGCTGGGAGGCAGCCTAGCTGGGTGCCACCCTTCCCGTACTTCCTCCTGAGTGTGGGTGTGGGGTGGGGGAATCAGGGTTGGGGCTCTCTGACCTCACCCTGCTCTTTCCTAGAGGCGTCTCCCATGCCCCTGAGGTCCGCAGTGTGGGAGTTCGGGTCTTGTTTAGCTGTGAAGGCTCTGTTCTCCTGATGCCATCATGAGGAGTTAGGCTGACCTCCTTACCTTAAGATACCATGCCCGGGGCCACAGGCAGTATCATTGCTCTGAGGTCACAGCCACCACCAGAAGGACTGTGGGGACGGAAGCAGGAGGTGTGCTGACCGTGTGTGCTGCCTGTGAGGGAGAACTCTCTAGAAACCCGGTCCGTGGTGTGTCAGATTCCCGTGGGCCTGGACCCCACTGCTCCCACTCTGCCGGAGGGACCTGCGGCCCACAGACAACAGTCCCGGCCAAGCTGCTCAGGTCTGGGCTCACTGGATTCTCTCCCCCAGCAGGTTACGGGCAGGACTTGAGTGGCTTCGGACAGGGATTCTCGGACCCCAGCCAGCAGCCCCCCTCCTATGGGGGTCCCTCCGTGCCCGGGTCAGGGGGCCCTCCTGCTGGCGGCAGTGGCTTTGGACGAGGTCAGAACCATAACGTGCAAGGATTCCACCCCTACCGGCGCTAGGCGGCACCAGTGGCAAGCAGCGCAAAGATTCAGACTTGTGAACTTGTGACAATCACCAAGGGCGGAAAATAACGACTCATCTGTGGGGAGGGGGGAGGGCAGAGGCTGTGGAGGTGACTGTGGGGGTCTGGACTGAAGTTTTTAAATATATTTCTTTCTCTGACCCGTCAGCACAATAAAAAACAAGTCACTTGTTCAACAACAGGGTTTAAAAAAACGTCTTCAGCTTTAATTCAAAACTTCAGGTTTCTTTTTTCCTTTTTTTTTTTTTTTTTTGAGATTATTTTCCTGAGCCTTTTGTTTTACCGTATATTGTAAACTTTTATGTTAAAGAAAAATATACATTTACAAATTGTGAGATTTTTAAGAGAAATTTTCTACAATGTATACTGGCTTATTTTTTAATTTAAACAGGGTTCCGTCGGCACCGGTGGAAGTGGGGTGTTTCTCCTCACTCCAGGCTTGGGGGTTGGGACTTGTTGGTCCAGAAACTCGGGGAACTAAAGAAAAAATCTACTGAGTGTGTTTTTGTTTTTTGTTCATTCCTTGCTTTTGCCTGCTGGCCCACCTGCTCGTGTCCTCTGGTGCTGTGGGCGGGCGCTCAGCCGCAGAGCATGGGGTGTGGACCCCACGCAGTAGGGGGCAGAGGAGCCCTTGCTGGCAGCCCCCTCCCTCGGGCACATGGCTTTGGGGTGTTTCACTGACCAGTTTGACCCTGGTTTGAATAAAGAGAAGTGCGTTTGGATTAGAAGCCCAAGTCCTTGTCTGTTCTTTTCTCCGGGGTCTCCCCTGCGCTTTCTGCCCTGTGCCAAGGGGAGGTGGAGGGGCCCATCCTGCGTGGGCCTTGGGGGGAGGGTTCTGGCAGGTGTGAATGGCAGGATGTCCCCGAGCCACCCCAGTTCCCTGAGGCGTGAGTTGTGGTGGCCTGATCCCCTGGGACTTCCACATTCCAGCACCCAGGAGCCAGCGGGTCCTGGGTGGGGTGCAGCTCCAGGGTCAGGCTGTCTCCATGCCAGGACCTTTAGTCATGTCTTTTGCCATGGCAGGTGACATCCACCAGTTCTGCACATTAGGCTATAGGTCGATGATTCTGGCATTCCAGTGTTGGAGGAAGCCCACCATCAAGGTTCCAAAATGTTAGGGTTGTCAGGTATGGGGGCCATGCGTGCAATCTCGGCACGCAGGAGGCTGAGGCATGAGGATGGACATGAGTTTGAGGTCAGCCTGGGATTTTTAAAAAATTTATTATTTATTTATTTAGCCTGGTCTGCACAGGAAGTTCCAGGCCAAACTGGGCTGCATGGTAAGACCCTATCAAAAAAGGAAAGAAGGGAAGGGAGAGGAGGGAGAAAAGACAGTAACAAGGGCCAATAAATTCAAACTATACTGGCTACCTCCAGTATGACTGGCCTGAGAAAATGAATGAAACAGCTGGAAGCTCTCAGCCTCCACTCACACTGGGGCAGAGAAGGTTCTGCATGGTTTGAGTGAGTTCAGGAAAGGGGTGCCCCTGCCAACACGTTCTCAGCACCCCCCAACTCTGCTCTGCCCTGCCCTGCAGGCAGCAGCAGTGTGAAGGGTTGGCTCCTTCCATCCAGAGAGTTAGAGTTCTGCACAGCCCCAAGTGCCCTAGCACAGTGTGCAAAAAATCCCCAGGCTTCCAGCCGGCAAGGGGCCATCCAGGCCCACAGGCTCTCCCTGGTGGGGTTAATTTGGCCTCCACCAGGATTGCAGGTACCAGCCCGGGTGGGGCTCCACTGCCTTTGTCAGCTCAGGCTCCTCCAGGCCAGCTCCATCTCCCCACCAAGGGAGGTAAGGCCAAGTGCCCCCAAAAGGTGACCCAGGGAGTGGCACAGCAGCAGGCTCAGTGTCCCCAAGGGTTGGGGGCGGTGATGGCCACATCGGACCCAAAGATCTGGTGCTGGCTCCCTCCTCCACCTATCTGGAGGTTTCTGGTGAAAGTTGGGGACCTGTAGACTTCCCATGTGTCCCCAATTCTTTGCTTTTCCAGTCCTAGGCATTTCCTTATTAATGCACCCCTAAACACTGGTAGCTCAGTGGGTAGAGCTCTGCGCTGCAGTGTCTGAGGTCCTGAGTTCAATTCCCAGCACCGAAAAAAATGGGAGAAGTACCTGGCAATCCACTCCCGTGGCAATCCCGAAACAGCCATTGAAAACCCTATGAGGGTTGCTATGAGTTGGATACCAACTCAATGGCACCTAACGACAACAACAAACACTGGTAGATGGGCGAAGGACCTGGCAATCCACTCCCAAGGCAATCCCGAAACAGCCTTTGAAAACCCTATGAGGCTCGCTATGAGTCAGATACCGACTCCATGGCACCTAACAACAACAACAAACACTGGTAGTGTTTCTTTGCTATTCACAGGGTTTTCATTGGCTAGGTATGAGACCCAACTCCACAGCAGCTAACAACAAAACATTTATGAGGCCCCCTATTTTTCCTGATCTATGCTGGGTGCCAAAGACACAATCAGGCACCAAGAACACAGACGGTCAGATGGGGAAGACACTGGCCTTTGGTTGCGCAGCCCCCAGGTCGTTCCTACCCCACGGACTTAGCAGTCCTCCCTATTCCATGCGCCTGTGTCCTACTGCGGCAGCTTGCCTGTGACGTTATTCTCGCATGTTGTTGTTGTTAGGTGCCGTCGAGTCGGCATCCGACTCATAGCGACCCTCTGCACAACAGGGGAAACATTATTGTCAGTGCTTCTCTGCTGTTCATAGGGTTTTCAATGGCAGATTGATTTTTGGGAGGGGGTTGCCAGGTCCTTCTCCCAAGCCTACAGCACCTGGTGTTCGCAGGCGGTCTCCCATCCAGGTACTAACCAGGGCCGACCCTGTTTAGCTTCAGAGACCTGATGGGATCGGATTCCACAGGGCTACGGCTGCAGGCTCTTGCATAGAATAGCGTTTTTCACTGTCCTCCCTGGCTTGCTTACTGAATGTTCTATGGCTGACTATTGATACCGTGTTTAAAAATTCAGCAAACTCCCGGCTAGGTGCTGGATGCCTGTCGTTCTGGCTACTCAGGAGGCGAACAGTAGGAGTGCCTTAGGTACTTGTTGGGGTGGGCCCTGTGGCATAGATGACAGAGCACGCAGCTGAGGCAAAGCCCCCGCCTTCCGAACAAGGCCCCGCAGCCCTGAGACTGCGCTCTGCCCTCCAGACAGCAGGGGGCGCGCTCCCGCCACGGGAAGACGGAAGCAAGCGCGGCCGAGGGGCGGAGCCAGCGGGCGGCCTCGCGATAACTGCGCAGGCGCGGACGAGAAGGCCCTTTTCCAGAAGTCGGCAAGATGGTGAGTAGTACGCGTTGGCGTGCTTGCGGCTGGCCCATCCGGCGCCATCCGGGCTCCGGCCGCTCAACGGGGACCGGCCTCAGGCCTGTGGGGCCGCGCGCGGGGGGCGCGGGGCGATCCTGGTCGGCGTCGGGGCCACCCCGGGCGGGGGCGGGGCAGCGGCCCCTCTGCTGGGCCTCGGGGCTGGGCTTCGGGTGCCCTCTCACTCCTGGCCCGCGTCCGCGCAGGCGGAGGTGGAGCAGAAGAAGAAGCGGACGTTCCGCAAGTTCACCTACCGCGGCGTGGACCTCGACCAGTTGCTGGACATGTCCTAGTGAGGGCGGGGACCCCGGCGGAGGGAGGGGGAGGGGCCGCGGTCCCCGAGGGAGGCAGGGGGAGGGGCGGGAGTCCCCGGAGAAGGCGGGGGGAGGAGGACTGGGGTCCCCGAGGAAGGCAGGGGATGCGGCGGGAGGGCACCCCAGGAAGGTCCTGTCTAAGGTCCTGCCTCGCCGTCCACTTCCGCCTGGCGTGTCGCCCATGTGCGCTGTCAAAACAGGCGGGCGCCGCTTCTCTCGGTCTAGGGCCCCTGGCGGGCGCTGGGTCCTCCCTACGCACAAGTGGGGGGCTTGAAACCTATGGTTTTGTCTCGTTTCCGTACGGAGGGGCTGAGCCCAGTGCCTCAGGCGTCCTCTACCAGTGCCGGACCACTCGGCTGCGTCCCCTGCCCATTGTTTTCCCTTGGAGCCAGGGTCTCGCTGAGTCAACTGGCTGCCTCTGGCCTCGAACCTCCACCTCTCAAGTCGCTGGTATCACAGGCGTGGCCATGGCGCTAGGCTCTTATGACTGCTTAGTGGGGCGCCCCGCGTGCTAAGCACACACTGCACCTCTGATCCACCCCTAGCAGCTCATCTCCTGCATAGTCGGGGGACTCTGGTCTCTGCCGCTGACCACTGGCCCTGAGTCTCCACGTCCAGGCAGACTTACAGGGTGTGGATGGGTTTGAGGGATTTTCCCCGTCGCCAGGGCCGTCCCCTCTGGTGCCCTGTGGGGATGCGGGGCCTGTTTGTCCGCGGGCAGGTGGGGGCTCGTGCCACCCACACCACGCGCTCTTCCCCTCAGTGAGCAGCTGATGCAGCTGTACAGCGCGCGGCAGCGGCGGCGGCTGAACCGTGGCCTACGCCGGAAGCAGCACTCGCTGCTGAAGCGCCTGCGCAAGGCCAAGAAGGAGGCACCGCCCATGGAGAAGCCCGAGGTGGTGAAGACGCACCTGCGGGACATGATCATCCTGCCTGAGATGGTGGGCAGCATGGTGGGCGTCTACAACGGCAAGACCTTCAACCAGGTGGAGATCAAGGTGTGTCTGGGGTCCAGGGAGGGGCCGGGTGTGTCGCTGCCACCCGCTGTCCCTCACTGCAGCCCCTCTCATCACAGCCCGAGATGATCGGCCACTACCTGGGCGAGTTCTCCATCACCTACAAGCCCGTGAAGCATGGCCGGCCCGGCATTGGGGCTACGCACTCCTCCCGCTTCATCCCTCTCAAGTAGCTACGCACCAATAAAGGTCACTGTCCGCTCCAGTGCAGCCTGGTTTCTTTCCCACTCCCAGGCCCACCTGGGCTGGGTGAGCGCTTGTCCCTTGCTGCCCCGTGTTGTCCCTGTGGACTTGGGCCACTGCTCTTGGGTAGGGCCAAGAGTGTGGTTTGGGAGTGTGGGACCCATCAGGGGCCATGGATGTACCCTGAACACCTGCCCAGGGTCTCAGTGCTGCCCATGTTATATCTGTCCCTCCTGAGTCCTTTGGATCCACGGCTTTTGTGTGACCAGCAGCTGGTCACCTGTACACACATTCCATGTTGTGTCTTGGCCAGACTATCTACTAGGTTAGGGCCAGGCACCCACCCATCGGCAGCCTCCAGGTGGTTGGTGTGGCCTGGCAGCAGTTGGGGCTCCAGTGGGTGGTGGGGAAGGTCCCTTCAGGTGCCCACCAGACCCTTCTGAGCCAGTGATTGACCTCTGCTGTTTTCTCTTGCTTGGGAGTCAAGGGTGCTGACAGGATGGGGGGCTCGCATCCTTGGCTGGGCAGGTGTTGATACAGCAGCAGGATGGATGCTTGAGGTCCTGGCTGAGCTCATTCAGGGCAGACTATGGGATGGGGAGAGGGCTCGGCAGTGCCCCACAGCCACGTGGCCTACTTTTCCCAGTTTATTGCCATGGGACAGGGAGGGCACATGCAACCTGACAAAACGCTGAAATACTCTCGTGGCCCCGGGCTTCCAACCTAACAGTAAAACATGTAGTTCCCTGGGGGCAGTGGAGTGTGGCTAGGCAGGACCTGTAGTACCTGGTCAGTTCAGAAGCCCTTGGCAGTCCCAGCTGACAGCTGGGACACAGGAACTGTCCCCTGTCTAAGGTGCTGCCCTTGGGAAGGGCATGAGGGTTCCCTTCATACTATGCAGTGTGTCCGTGGGCTGGGTGCAGTGGTGCCTGTAAACTCAGTGGCTCGGGAGGTGGAGGCAGGAGCCAGGAGGATCACAAGTTCGTGACCAGAGGCAGTCTGCGTAACTTAGTGAGACCCTGTCTCAAAAAGTAAAGTAAGAAAAAAAGGGGGGGGGGGCTGGGGGCACAGCTCAGTGGTCCAGCACTTGCAAACCATGCAGGCACAAGGCCCTGGGTTCAACCCCCAGTACCCCCCCACACACACAAGTGTGTCTGTGGGATGAACTTCTAGAATGAAACGGCCATTTTGTTAAAGACAGCTGCTTTTGCTCATCAGTAGCAGAGACACCCAGCTCCACCACATGCCTCTTTCTGGAAGCCTCTGGGGTTTGTTCATTTTGGGTTTGTGTTCTGGGGCAGGAAGTGGAGCTCCAGGCCCCATACTTACTTGCTAGGCAAGCGTCCTACTGAACCCACCTCCAGCCCTGGAAACTGTATTTTCTCCCTGATTATCAGAGGAGGTAAATGACCAGAAGCAGGTGTGGAAGCTCACTCGGATTCAGTGCTTTGGAGGCAGAGGCTGGACCACAGAGTGCTTGCTACCTCAACCAAATTAAACAATGGTTGTGGCCAGCGGTTTTGCACCCCTACTTCTGCCTGCAGGAGCAGAGGGCCCCTGTACCTGTGTGGCTCGAGCTGCTTGGGAGGTAGCCTGTGGTATGGGGCAGAGTCCTAGGTGGGAAAGAACCGAGGGCTGGTCCTGGTCCTGACGCTGGGAGGTGAAGGCTGAGGCCTTTGCTTAGGGGCGCGGACCAACACCCTTCAGTCATTTCAGCCAAGCTGGCCACTGCTTTCCCAGATAAAACGGTTAAGCATAGGATCCCTGGCCCCTGCAGTACTGTGGGCTGAACACAGGGCCTCACTGTGCAGGTGCTCTACCAGTGGGCTGTGCTCTCAGCCCCTTTATTTTGAGACAGGGTCTTACTAAGGTACATACGCTGCCTTTGATCTTTAACTTGGGATCCTTCTGCTTCAGCTTCCCCAGTTGCTGGTATGACAAGTGTGTGCTGTAGTGCCCAGCTGCCCCCGCTCGTTCTTTGTCTGTGGCGCTTCACACTGCACCAAGCAACTGCCACTCAGCCTGCACTGCAGGGACACACAGGAGGTGTGCAGGTCTTCCAGGGCGCCACCATGCAGCCTTCTGAAAGCCCTGCAGCGGCTCCCGTGTCCCCTGAGTCTGCTCAGTGGGGCTGGCTAGTGGGTTGGTAACAGGCGACACCTGGTCAGGGAGAATATAAGCAAGCATCCTGATGGGGATGGGGAGTCGTTGGTTCAGCTGGTGGCCGTCTGCAGGGGCCCTTGCTCCACGATCACCTTTGGAGCCTCTGAGTTACAGTGGGCAACGCACCCAAGCCAGAGTGGACGTGTCCCCCAAACCCGCAGGCCTGTACCCAACGCCCTAGCCGAAGGCTGTCCTCAGACCCCCGCGACTTCACCCCGGGGCACCCGCCTGGCCCCGCCCCCTGCCTGGAGGTCAGTTGAAAACAGGCACCAAAGCTCCCAGGCCCTAACCCCCCGCCCCCAGGCCGGTTCCGCGGGCTGCTGTATCAGCCCCGGATCTGCCTGCAGAGACCTGTGCCTTCTGCCGCTGCGGAGGCGGCGCTTCTTTGCTTTCCCAGGACGTGGTGCGGTTCAGAGTAACTTCTGCGGCCCAGATCCCCAGCGTCTGCTCTGGGCCGCCCTCCCTGCCGCCGCTAGAGGGCGCCCGCCGGGCGGGTCCCTGCTGCGCCCGCAGCCAGCCCTCCGTGGCCCCGCCTGCCTCGGGTGGACGCCCGAGTGCTAGGCTGGGGTGCAGCCCAGTGGTGCGCGCTTGCCTGGCACATGGAGGGAGCGGGGTTCCATGCTGAAAAATGGGGGAAAATTGGGGGAACAGAAAAAATGCCTAAGTCCTCCCCGGCGCCATGGCCCTTGTGGGAGCGGCCCGGGCGCCTCTGCGCACAGAGCTCTAGTTGTCCCGCTGGACCTAGGCCCAAGCCCTGCTCGGCAGGTCGCGCGTCCCTGGCAGCTTGCCCCGGGACCCCACCCCGACCCGATGCTCACCGCTGGCCCACGCACCGTCCTCTTGTAAGGGCAGGGGCCGGACTGTTTTCTTCCTTGTACTGGGACTGGCACACAGAAGGTGCTTAATAAAAGTTGAAATGGCCTAGCGTCTACAGGCAATAGCGCCCCCATCTGGCGGGCTCTCTCCGTGCCAGCGCCCGCAAAGGTTTGCTGAATGACTAATGAACGGGAAAGCTCGGGCCTGGGCGAGTTCAGGGGGTGCCATCTGCGCGCAGCAGCAGCGAGCCCCGGCGCAGGGCGTCCTCGCTCTGCCCCCCAGACCTCCCTTTGCCTCTCCCCGCGACCGGGGCCCTGCCCCGCACCGGGCCCTTCAGAGGCCCCAGGGCCCCGCCACCTGCCCGCGCCGCTCTCCCCACGCGTGCCCAGCCTCCCATCGTCCCTCCTCGGGTCTCGCATCCCGGCGGTGCCCACAGGGGTCCTCTCCTACACCCCGCCCGTGAACAGCCCCGCCCCGGCCCCTCTGAGTGACCCCTCCCGCCCCTGCTCCGCGCACGCGCTGTACTCGGCCCAGCCCCAACCCTGCGGCCGAGGGGCGGGGCGCGCGCTGTCCGAGGAGGCCGCGGCTCCATGGGGCTCCTGGGGCTCCTGAGCCTGCTGCACTCGGCCTTCTTCCGGGACCAGGTAGGGTGCGGGGTCGAGGCGGGGGCGAAGGTCTAGCGCTGGGCCTGGGCAGGGTGGGGTCCAGGCCGCGGGAGCCGGGTCCGGGGGAGGGGGGCGCACTGGCCGGTGCGTGGAGACTTGGGGGGGGGCGGGGATCTCCCGCAGTCGCCCTGGGACGGTTGCCAGGGAAACCACCAGAGGACTTGCCCGGGGCTCAGAGCCCCTCCCTGCGTCGCAGCGACCCTGGCCCCATGGGCTGCGCGGGCCCCGCCCGCCTGCCTTCGCTCTGAGGGGACCCCAGGGGCGTGTGCAACGAAGGGCCAGCTGGACCTGGGGGACTGCTGCGGGACCTCTGGGTGCCGAGGCTCCACCCCGCGCAGAAGGCTGGGATGGGCCACGCCCTTGAACCTGCCTCATCCTCAGTTTCCCTCACTGGACGCTGAGCTAGGGCCCACTTCAACGCTTGCCAAATCTGACGTCCAAAGTGTCCATGCCCTTGGATTCACGGGCTTCACCAGCCTCCGTTGTGACTCCTGAGGTAGAACGTCCCGCATTTAAGAGAAACTGAGGCTGGGGTACCACGAGAAGCCCAAGGTCACATGCCTCAAGCCAGGCTGGAGCTTGACCACGGAGCAGGGCCTCCGCAGAGGACACTGCCCCCGCGGGGATGCGGAGCTGTCCGCGGTGCTGACGAGGTTACATGTCCAAGCGTTCGCTGCTGGGGAAACTGAGGCCCGTCACCATGCTTGGGCCGCAAGGCGCGGCTGGACCAGTCTGTCCTCTCCCGTGGCAGCCCCTCCCCCCAATCAAGTCTCCTCCCCACCCCCATCACTCAGCCCGTCCCCACCCTGTGCTAGTGAGGTGACCTGGTATCTTCCAGCCTTCTTCTGACCCCCACTTTACTCAGAGTTGGGGCCACCTCTCTATCTGTCTCCAGCCCCTGACACAGAGGAGGTTCAGGAAGTGGGCTGGCCCCAAATGGACCCAGACAGCCAGAGGTCAGAATCAGGAGGCCCACCATGAGTGCCCTCCACAGGGTCTGAGGCTGGGTGTGAGGGTCCCAGGGCAGGGTGGGCAGAGGCTGGCCAAGTGATGGACTTCCTCTCAACCCCCCACCAAAGGCCCAAGCACTGTGCAGTAGAGTGGGGGTTCTCCCCATCCCCTGGATGCCCAGCTTGGGGTCCTTGGGAGATGTGGGGGTCCCCAAGCTCTTATTATTCTAAAGTGACTAGTGATGCCTGAACCATGCGGTGGCTCAAGAATCTACAGTGCCAAGGATTTGGGGGTGTGGGTTGGGAATGCTTGAAGGTTTGGGGCCAAGGGCATCTAGCCTTGGATTCATGTGATTCCCTCACCCTGAGGACCCTCAGCCTTCCAGGCCTGGCCACACCCAGAGCGGTGGGGGGGGCGGGCATCGCTCCTCCAAGGGCTTGGCTGGAGCTCAGGCTGAACTCCAGCCACATGCTTCCTGGCTCAGGCCTGTTTCCCTGTGTGCACCCAGATGGCAGGTGGCCACTGGACCCCCCAAGTCCCTGCCTATGGTGTCTGGGGACCTGTGACATCTGAGACTGAACAAGGGAGCCGGGACTTAGTTCTGCTGGTGAAAGGAGTAGGGAGTATTCACCCACCCCAGTGAACTAAACTGGAAACTGAGGCTAGAGGGAGACCTGCCCAAGGTCACACAGGGAGACCCAGGCAGAACCTTCTGATTCCCAGCATTGCCCAACTCTGCCCTGGGCTCTGGGTGCCTGGGCTCTCCGAGCATTCTCCAGGCCAACCAGCCTGGCTTCCCCTGGCCCAGCCCCACGTCCCCTATGCCCCAGGGCTCCACCACACCCCCTCCATGCCCTGAGCAGGCAGACCTCAGCCCGGCACACTTCCCCTCCTGAGGATGGCTGATGCTCCCAAGATCCTCTGCCTGTTGCAGACTCCCCCAGGTCCAGCAAGCTGGACCAGCTGTGTCTGGCTCTGGAGGCTCCTGGGGAGCTGGGCCTGAGTCCTGCTGGCCCCTGGCATTGCTGGCCTGGGGACTCCAGACTCAACAAGAAACAACATGGTCCTCTGACCCTCCCCTCAGCTGCTGTGGCCACAGGTGCCAGAGGACCTTCCTTGCCTGGCAGGTCACCTCCTGCTGCTCCTCCCCACTTACAGCAGGTCTGGGACCCCCAGCCTGGAGGAGACCGAGGCAGGCCCCCCTCACACATCTTCTGGTGCTGGCCACCTCTTTTTTGTCCTGGGAATGATGCAGGCAGTAGGAGGGACCACAATGGGGCTGCAGGTTTGGCCTCTGGGTGTCAAACCCTCAAGTGGCCTCCGGGGAAACATCAAACATTGGCAATCAGGGACGGTTGAGGATGGATTCCTGGGTCTCGAGGCCTCTCCTTCCTCTGGCTTCCCTTCTGTGAGGGTCAATTAAATGTGGGAGGAGGGGCAGAGACAAGGGGACAGAGATTAAGAGAGACCGCTGGGGGGACAGGAAGGTGGAGAGGGGCACAGTCACAGGAGATGACAGGCTGGTTCCCTGCCACAGGGAGGGGTCCCCAGGCGCTCTGCAGCGTGCCTGCCCATCCCCCACCCAGCCTGGCTCCCCAGCCCTATCCTGCCCTAACATCCGCACCAGATCGGGCCGGACAGGAAGGGGCCTCCCGTCCGCCTCCGCTGCCCGGGGACCCTCCCCCCCAATCCCCCGGATTGCGATGTGATAGCCAGGATTTGGGGTTTGACTCGGATCTGTGGATGCAGCCCCGGGGGGTTCCAGAGGCATCTTCAGCCTGTGACTGCGCAGGGGACGCGGGGCTTGGTCCTCGAGGCGCTCCCTTCCCTTGAGAGGGGTTCGCCCACCCCAGCCCCCAGCACGCGCAGCCCCTGAGCTCAAGCGGAGGCCCGACGCCCCGCTGCCGAGGCCGGTCCCCGCCCCGGGCCGCCATTGGCTGTTGCCATGGCACCAGCCCGTCTTCCCGCGCTGCCATTGGCCGTGGAGCCTGCATCCCGCATCCCGCATCGTCCCCCGCGCGCGGTGGTCTCGCCCTGCGCGGGGAGCGGCGGCGCCGCCTGCTCAGGCCCGGATCGGGCTTTGTCCGCCCCGGAGCCCCCTTCCCGCGCCCCCGAGACCACGGAGCCCGCGCCCCACAGCTTCCCTGGGCCGAGATTCCGGGCGGAACCGAGAGGAAGGAGGAGGCCCCCGGCCCGGGAGCCCCAGCCGGCACCGCTGCACGTAAGCGGGTGCGTGTTCCCAGGGTGGAGGGCAGGGGGCGCGATCCCCTTCTCCGCCTCGCCAGGCAGCGCAGACTCAAAAACCCCTGTTACTCCAGAGGGGGAGCTGGAGGGGAAACCGAGTCTTGGTGAGGCGGTCGTCTGTGTGGGCAGCCAGTTCCGGGCACACACCCACTCACCGGCTTCCGTCCCCGGATCTCCTGGATATAACGGGAGTCAAAGGATGGGTGAATCTGCTGGCAGGCTGCTGAGCGCGCTGGGGGCATTGCCGTGCATCTCTGGGCGTCAGTTTCCCTCTGTAAAGCGGGGTTTGGATTAAAGGACTGAGGTGGGCCCCTCTGGGCCTGGCATTCCGCACGTGTGCTGTCCTCTGAATGCATCAGCCAGACCCGTCCTCAGTGACTGGTGTTTTCCCCTACAGGATCTGCCAGGCAGGTCCCCGGGAGCACCCTCGGGGTGAGGGGCTGGCAGCAGGGTTTCCTAGAGGAGGCTGTAGTATGAAGGGGTGGCAGGAGGCAGGAAAATGGTCTGGGTAGGGGACCTGGATATGCAAAGGCCCAAGGGAGGACCGCCAGTTTCCTGGGACTCTGCATCAATGGAGGAGTCAGTTCTTACCCTGGGGCCCCAGGGAGTCGAGGAGGTATTTGAGCGAAAGAAGGATGGATCCGGCTTGTGGTTCTCAAAGGTTCTCCTGGCTGTGCAGGAAGAGTGGGTCCAGGGATTGTGGCCTGGGGAGAGGGGATCAGGGATGGGCCTGATTGGAGGTCATGGTGGCAGTGTGGGGTCAGGGACAGAGTCAGAGACACCAGGCTGGAGTGAGAAGCCACTCAGTCCAGAGGGGACGCAGGTGTGACCACCAAATGTCTGGGGGAGTGAATGTGTCCACTGGGGAAGAGCCCAGGGGCAGCTGGGGGAGGTCGAGGCCCCAGGAGGAGCCCTGACTGTGTGGAGGCAGGGATACAGTGGGGGTTGGCCTCATCTGTTTCTTCCTGGCCAGACGTGGGGTGGTAGCCTCGGCTGGAACCCAGGCTAGAGCCAGAGCCCAGCCCTGATGTCAGCCAAGACCCTGACTTCACTTTCAATATGACCAGTGTCTGGGAGAGGCTGCAGTCCCCATTTTGATGACCTCTGCCCTGTGACCTTCCCCCTGGACCCTGCCCGCAGCTGGGAGGCAGGGAGTTTCCCCATTGCTCAGATGGGCAAGTGAAGGCTGCAGACAGGCGGCTCTTGTCCTGCCCCTGCCACTGCCTGGACTTCTGAGCACCCAGGGAAAGGGCCTGGGTTCCAGCCATGCCTCTGTGCGTCCTTCCTGCATCTGTCCCCTGGGCCTCTGTTTATCCCCCCAGGAATAGCCCGATGGTGGTCCCTGGGGCTTTGGATTATGCGGGAGAAGAAGCTAGAGGATGTGGCTGGGCACACAACATGTCCTCCAAGCAAGTCAGGGCAGCCTGACCCCATTTCTCTGGCCTGGAATGGCCCCCCTCCTCCAGGCCCTGCCATACCCTTGCTGACATCGGGAGGGTAGAGGCCTTCTGGGGTAGAGGAGGGGACAGTGGGTAAGCAAGTGTTTGTGTGGAGAGGTGGGCAGGGAGGCACAGGGGCAGGTGTCCCCTCTGTGCACAGGGCTGATTTGGGGAGGGGATCCCGGGAGGAGGTGGAGGAAGGGATGAGCCGCCATTGGTGGGTCTCAGACAAAGGCGGAGGGAGGGGGCGCGCCTACAGGAAGGGAACAAAGAGGAAGGGGGACTGTGGAGGTCCAAGCTGAGGGGCTGCACTGGAGCAAGGAAAGACAGCGGAAGCACAAAGCAGCAGACGGCAGTGGCCAAGCAGAGGGGCTGGGCGAAGCTGGGGCCAGCAGGGGCCAGCAGGGGCTGGCCGGGGGGCACAGTCCTCAGCCATGGGTGGAGAGACCCTGCGGTGATCCTGGTGGACTTGGGTGCATGTGCCCTGCCAAGTGGGTCCCGGGGTTCCCCTGTCGCCTGCCCACGGGTTCCTTGGACTGTGTGGCCTTCTTATTGAACATTCACTGAGCTACCTGGTGGTCCGTGCCCTTGGCCTCTCTGGCTGCCGGCCTCTGGGCAGAACGCGCTTCGGTGGGGACAGGTCCCATCTGTCTGTCTGTCTGCTGTCCTCTCTCAGCGTATGAGTCTGTTAACCTGGCCACCCTGGGTTGGAGAGTACCCATGCTGCTTTTGCTTCTTAAGGTCTCAGATGTCCATCTGTTCCCCTGCCTCTGTCAGCACGGGTGTCCAGGAGCCTGCCGGTGGGTGGGAAAGGCCTGTTTGTCTTTTGGTCCATTAGGGATTGTGTGGTCTGAGCGCCCACCGACGGCCCTGCCCCTCTCTCTCCTGCCCTCCCGACGTATGTCTGTCACTCCATCTGCCTCACTGTCTGTCCCGCGGATTCTCTGGGCTCTATATGCTGGTCCATGCCAGCCCCTCCCATTGGGGATGCCTCCCCAGGATGGGAGGGAAGGCGGGGCTTCCTCCCGAGGCTGCCCCCTGCGAGCCCCTGGGCTGAGCCCTCTGACACTGTGGCCCCAGGCCCTGCAGGAGCTGAAGATGACCAGCTCGGTGGCATCGTACGAGCAGCTGGTGAGGCAGGTGGAGGCCTTGAAGGCCGAGAACAGTCACCTGCGGCAGGAGCTTCGGGACAACTCCAGCCACCTGTCTAAGCTGGAGACGGAGACCTCTGGCATGAAGGTGTGGGGGCAGCAGGGGGACAGGGGCTGGGTCACAGGGACAGGCGCTGCGGCCCTGGGCCTGGGCATCTCTGACACTCGCGCCCCTCTTCCCTGCATTGCCACAGGAGGTCCTGAAGCACCTCCAAGGCAAGCTGGAGCAGGAGGCCCGCGTGCTGGTGTCGTCAGGGCAGACCGAGGTGCTGGAGCAACTGAAAGGTGAAGCGCCCGAGGGGCCACTCTAGGGGCGGCCTGTAGGGCACCAGGCCACTGACCTTCGCCCTCCCGCCCCTCAGCTCTGCAGATGGACATCAGCAGCCTCTACAACCTCAAGTTCCAGCCGCCTGCCCTGGGCCCCGAGCCCGCTGCGCGGACCCCCGAGGGAAGCCCGGTGCACGGCTCCGGGCCGTCCAAGGACAGCTTCGGGGAGCTGAGCCGGGCCACCATCAAGCTCCTGGAGGAACTGGACCGAGAGCGGTGAGGGCGTGGGAACGGGACCCGGCCGCCTCAAAGCCCGCCCCCAGAGGCCTCTGATTGGCCCAATGACGGTGGTCCCGCCCACCGAGCAGCCAGACCCACCTAGAGCCTTGGGCTCCCGGTTCCCAGTGGCTCTTTGGCCCCCTCTCCAGGCCCCGCTGACCTCAGCTGGAGCACAAAGAGGGTGGGGGCATTCCTGGCAGAGGGAAAGGCTCCAGGGAGACGTCCCCAGGGGTCCCCGACAGGCAGGCGTCGCTAGGGACAGGGCCGTGTCCAATGCCAGTGCTCAGAGTCAGGCCGAGAGCCAGAGGGGCTCAAGGCAGCCTTTGTAGAAAGCGGGACACAGCCCAAGAAATCTGGGCCCAGAGCCAGCAGAGGGGGCCAGGGTCTGGGACCTGGCTCATCTGGGCTTGGGTTGTGTGAGGTCAGATGGGGTGATTCAAGAGCAGCCCAGAATTAAGTCTGTGTTCTGCGGTGTGACCTCAGTCAAGTCCCTAAACCCAGCCTCCGACTTCTGCTCTGTGCAATGGGAATAGGGTTTTTCTTCATTTGTGTGTTCCAAGTACTTGGGGGTTGAACTCAGGGCCTCACACGTGCTTTACAAGTTCTCTAGCAGTGATCTGCACCCCCAGTTCATTTTTTTTCCATTTTTAATTTTGAGACAAGGTCACACTAAATTATGCAGGCTGCCTCTGGCCTTGAACTCACGATCCTCGTGTCTGTGCCTCCTGAGTAGCGAGGATGACTGGCATGCACCCTTGCATCTGTCTGGGAATAGGGTTTTGTTTTGCTTGGAGATAGGGTCTCCGTGTGTAGCCCAGACCGGCCTCAAACTCGTCATCCTCCTGCCTCATCCTCCCAAGCACTGGGATTACAGAGGTGTGAAGAGGGGGGTTCTGTTGCACCTAGGGCACCCTGAGCCTGAAGCCTGCTCTGTGTCAGCTGGAGAGAGATTAGCGAGCGTTGGAGAGGTGTTACAATCTGATCAGCTCCTCAGAGTCTTTCTCCAAGGACCAGAGTTTACAAAGGAATTGCTTTCTCTCCTTTCAATTAATTTTCTACCCCTTCCCCAGTTAATCCCGCCCGCACCCCCATGCTAAACCCCAGGGGGACACATCGCCTTGATGCCCGTTAATCTTGGCATACAAGAATCGCCCAACAAGTGATTATACAACCCAAATAAACACCACATGTGCAGAGGCCGCGCCCCCTGCAAACCCTCCCGCACCAGCCTGCTCCTCCGCACCCCGCAGGTGCTTCCTGCTGAGCGAGATAGAGAAGGAGGAGAAGGAGAAGCTCTGGTACTACTCGCAGCTGCAGGGCCTGTCCAAACGCCTGGACGAGCTGCCGCACGTAGAGACGGTGAGCAGCCTAGGGCGCCCGCCAGCCCGCGGCAAGATAGCGGTGGGGTGGGGGCCTGGCCTGGGCGCCCTCACCGCAGCCCACCCACCCTTCCCAGCAGTTCTCCATGCAGATGGACCTGATCCGGCAGCAGCTGGAGTTCGAGGCCCAGCACATCCGCTCACTTATGGAGGAGCGCTTCGGCACCTCGGACGAGATGGTGCAGCGCGCGCAGGTGGGCGCTGGGCAGCCGCTGGGGGCCGCACGACCTTCGGTGGGGGGCGGGGTCTGGGTTGATGGGCGGAGTCTCATGCTCGGGGGAGAACCCGAGGGCCAGCATCTGAGGGCGGGTCTGGCTCAGGAGGCGCGGTCAGACCTGGGAGAACGGTGGAGTGGAGCCAGGGGCAAGGCCACGCCAGGAAGAAGGTAGGGCCCGTGGGACGTGGTCATGTAAAGAGGAAAGCGAGTGACGGCCTGGGGCCTGTCACACCGAGGAGAGGGCCAGGGAGCGCCAGGAGCAGGGTCACGCTAGGAAGCAGGCGGAGTCAGCTGGGGGCGGGGTCAAACCGGGAGGGGCGGAGTCAGAGCCAGGACGGAGCCACACAGTGAGGGGGCGGGGTCAGAACTAGAGGAGGGGGGCCACACGGTAAGAGGCGGGGCCATACGATGAGGGGCGGAGCCAGATCCAGAGGTGTGGCCACACAGTGAGGGGGTGGGGTCAGAGGTGGGGCCGATTTCGGCCATGCATGGAGAAGGTGGAGTCAGAGCTGGGGGCGGGACCATGCCGGGGATGAGGCGAGAGCCAGAGGCGGGGCCATACAGTGAGGAGGTGGGGTCAGGGCCAGAAGCAGGGCCATGCCAGGGGATGGTAGAGTCAGATCTGGGGGCAGGACCGAGCCAGAGAGAAAGTGGAGTCAGAGCTGGGGGCAGGGCCATGCCAGGGGCGGGCCAAGTTAGCCGCGGGCGGAGGCAGCCCCCGGGAGAGCGAGGTGTTGCAGAGCCACCACAGGTTTCTCCCTCGTAGATCCGAGCCTCGCGCCTGGAGCAGATCGACAAAGAGCTGCTGGAGGCGCAGGACCGGGTGCAGCAGACGGAGCCCCAGGTACCAGGAGGGCGGACTGGGGCCCCAGGGGGTGGTGGCAAGTTCCAGGCGACGCGGGGACCCTCAGCCCCCGCCCAGGTCACAGGACTCGACCTGCAGCCCCACTGTCTTAGGCGAGTGGCCCGCCCCCGCAGCGGGGCGCTTTGTGGGGTGTAAGTAGATTGAACCCCGCACCTGTGGCGGCCCCTGCAGGCTCTGCTGGCGGTGAAGCCGGTGCAGGTGGAGGAGGACGCCGAGGCGGAGGTCCCAACGCACCCTGAGGACGGCGCCCCTCAGCCGGGCAATAGCAAGGTGAGGGGGCGAAATCGGCCGGGGTCAGGGGGCAGTGGGCCAGTGCCCCTACTAGGGTGCAGCTTTCTCGGCCTCCATCCAGACCCCGGTGCAAGGGAGCCGCCTTGGAGCGAACAGGCGCGAGGCTGGGGCCATCCTTTATGGGGGTTACCCTGCGTGTAGCCCTCTCGGCCTGGGGATCCCTGGGCGGTGCCTGCAGGTCCCCTAACCTCATCCACAGCTCGGGTGCGCGGAGGGGGCAGAGGTCGGAGGACTCAGCCTCTTTGGGGGCCTCCAGGTGTGTGTGTGGGGGGTGTGGCTCGCGCTTCGACCCCACGCTCCCTCCTGCAGGTGGAGGTGGTCTTCTGGCTGCTGTCCATGCTGGCGACGCGCGACCAGGAGGACACGGCCCGCACTCTGCTGGCCATGTCCAGCTCGCCCGAGAGCTGCGTGGCCATGCGCCGCTCAGGCTGCCTGCCGCTGCTGCTGCAGATCCTCCACGGCGCCGAGGCGGGGCCCGGGGGGCACGCGGGGACCCCCGGGGCGCCCGGCGCCAAGGACGCTCGCATGCGCGCCAATGCGGCGCTGCACAACATCGTCTTCTCGCAGCCGGACCAGGGCCTGGCGCGCAAGGAGATGCGCGTCCTGCACGTGCTGGAGCAGATCCGCGCCTACTGCGAGACCTGCTGGGACTGGCTGCGGGCGCGAGAGGGCGGCCCCGAGGCAGGCGGTGAGCAAGCGGCCCGGGGCGGGACCCTGCGGGCTCCCGCTGTGAGCAGGGGATCCTCTCCCCGGGAGCCCAGGGAAGGACAAACGCTTAGAAAAGTCTGCGGATGCTGGGTGGGTGGGGGGTCAGCCGGAGTCGGGGACTCTTTCCCTCCTCCTTCCTCCTTCCTCCCTTTTTTCTTTTCTTTTCTCTCCCTTCGTTCCCTTCCTTCCTGATTCTCCCTCTCTCCCATCTTTCCTTGGCTTTTTTTTTTTTTTTTTTTTTTTGACGGTACTTGGGAGTTGAACTCAGGGCCTCGCACATACTTCGCAAGTGCTCCACCACTGACCTGCACCTCCAGCCCATTATTCACTTTTTACTTTGAGTCAGGGTCTTGATAAGTTATGCAAATTGCCTCTGGCCTCGAACTTGCTATCCTGCCTCTGCCTCTACCTCCTGAGTCTCTGGGATCGCAGGTGTGAGCCACTATGCCTAACCTCTTCCTTGGCTTTTTGCGAAAGGGTCTCACTATATAGCCCAGGTCAGCCTGGATCAAAGTCACCACCCTCCCCCCTTGGCCTCCCCAATGCTTGGATCCCAGGCGTGGTCACCCCTGCCCCGCCCCCAGCCCCACCTCTACCTGGAGACTGATTTCAAGAGGTTGAGACCAGGTCTCACCAGGCCCAGGTTGTCCTGGAACTCGCCACCCTCCAGCCTCTGCCTCCTGAGCACTGGGATTGTAGGTGTGCCATGGGCCTGGCTCTGAGATTTCTGATTTCCACCGCTGGTTGCAAAGTTAACCTAGGACAGCCAGCCCTGACGTGCACCCCTGGGATCCCAGCACTCAGGAGGCTGAGGCAGGAGAATCCAGTTTAAGTCCAGCCTGGGCTGAAGAACAGGAATCTGTTTTTTAAAAGAAGAAAAAGTTACCGCAGGACAGAAGCCCGGCTAGGTCCTGCGCCCTTGAGCCCCAGGCTTCACCTGGAATCTGTAGCAAGGCAGCGCCTCCTCATGCACTGGATGGGGCAGCAGTGACGGTCACCTGGACTGGAGCAGTGGGCAGAGCTGTGACGTGAAGATGGCAGACAGCGGGGTGGGAACCCGGACAGCACTTAGAGGTTGTTTCCCAGGAGTAGGACTCTGACCCAGTCCCTTTGCCCACAGTCCCGGTTCCCATCGAGCCTCAGATCTGCCAGGCCACCTGTGCAGTGATGAAGCTGTCATTTGATGAGGAATACCGCCGTGCCATGAATGAGCTAGGTGAGTGCCCACTGGGGTCCCCTGGGAGCCCTCCCCCAGCCGCTACATGGCGCTGACATCTGCCGTCACCTCCTGTGGGACAAAGGGTGTGTCAGCTGTCCATTTGGGGTTGGGCAGTGAGGCCCAGAGAGGGACAAAACCTCCATGGGGTCATGCAGCTCCTGCTGTGAGTGGACAGTCGCCATGGGTGCTGTGCTCACATGACCTGCACACTGCTAACTGCAGGCGCCATGCAGCCAGCCGCCCTGGGCCTCATTCTCCTGGGGAATTGTTCCAGGCTCAGGACAGGGAGTGTATGGGAAGCCTGGGGCAAAGGTAAAAGTCATCCCAATTTGGTGCACAGAATTGGAGCCGGTGGCTGGATGTGGACTCTGTGTGTGTGTGTGTGTGTGTGTGTGTGTGTGTGTGTGTATGTATGTGCCTGTGTGCACATGGGGGGCAGCCTTGTAGAGCTTTAGCTTTGGAGATGGCAATGTCTTCTCTGTCAACAGGGGAGTAATGGAGAGACAAGGGGGCAGCCTAGTCGTGAGCCCTCATCTAGCATGCAGGGGGCTCTGGCTTCTGTCCCTGGCACTGCAAAAAACAAAAGCAAAAACAAAAAAAAGGTAATGGCTGCGTGCCATGGCGCAGCTTGACATTCTAGCAATTTGGGAGGCAAAGGTGGGAGGATCTCAAGTTGGAGGCTGGAGGCAGCCTGCGTAACTTAGGAGGAGCCCCTGACTCAAGATAAAAAATGAAAAATGGGCTAGGGACACAGGTCAGTGGTAGAGCATTTGAAAAGTATGCGTGAGGCCCTGAGCTCAACCCCCAAGTACCGCAAAGAAAAACAATAATAATAATAATAATGGCTGGGTGCAGTGGCCACACCTGTCAACCTAGCAACTCGGGAGGCAGAGGCTGGAGGATTGCGAGTTCAAGGCCAGAGGAAGCCTGTGCAACTTAGCAAGACCTTGTGTCAAGATAAAAAATGGGCAGGGTTGCAGCTCAGTGGTGGAACCCTTGCCTAGAATGCACAAGGTCCAGAGTTCACCCAGGACTGCACACACACACACACACACACACACACACACACACACACACACACACACGGTAACAGGAACGCAGATATGAAATGCCAGACCCAGAAATCTCAGCCTGCCCTAGGCACCTCAGCCTCTACAGAGTGAGGCACAGCACACCCCTCATGCATGTGCGCCAAACACTCAAATGTTTCATAGTCTCATTTTGGCTGGGCTGTGCAGAAAAGGGATGCTTGCAACACCTGCAGGGGTTGAGAGCAAACTGTGTGACCTTTACAGAGGAGTATTTGGCCTCGTGGGGCATGTGAGGATGGGGCACACCCTTTGCACCATCCTTCCCCCAGCTGGCATTTACAAAGAACAGAAAAATGAGGAAGGCAAACAGCACATCAAAAAAAGCTGGAGAACTGGAAACTACCTAAGTGTCCAGCAGTAGGGGATTGGCTCAGAGCAGCAGCTGCTGTGGGGGATGCAATTGCTTACACTCTCCATACATCAGTGGGGGAAAAGCAAAAGTACACCATAGTGTTTGAAGGTGAAAAGGAGAATTTCCATTTTCACCGCATCCCCTCCGACCTTAAGCCTTTGTACTGTGTGCATATATGACTTTTTCTTTTTTTTTTGCAGTACTCGGGGTTGAACCCAGGGCCTCGTGCTTGCATGCTTTGCAATTGCTGTACCACTGAGCTGCAGCCCCAGCCCATTTTTTTCAGTTTTTGAGACAGGGTTTTGCTAAACTACACAGACTGCCTCTGGTCTCGAACTGGCAATCCTCCCGCCTCTGCCTTCCGAGTTGCTGGGATGACAGGCGTGCGCCACTGCGCCTGGCTATACTTCTAATTCTATAACATTCTCATCACCCCAAAAGGAAGCCTCATCCCCATGACCCATCACTCCATTCCCTCCCCAGCCCTGGGCACCCTCAAACCCACCCACTTTCTGTTTTCTTGGAGATGTGGAGTCTCCTGTTATGGCCATTTCCTATCCACGCAGTTGCACACTGGGGCCTCTTGCATCTGGTTCTCACGGAGCATGATGTCCCCACAGTCCCTGCACATTGCATCAGGCTGTGCCTGAACTTTCCTCCTGTTCAAGGCTGAGTGATACTCCAGTGTGGATGGACCTCACTGTGTGTCCATCTACCTGTCAGGGCCCCTTGGCTGTTTGTGCCATTTAGTGGCTGCAGGTAACCGTGCTGTGCCGGTGGGTGGGCATTTTGGGAGGGTCTGATAACTTACTGTTATTACCTAATGCATCCCTAACCACTGACCGCCTGCCTGAGAGAGACTGAGTTTGCCTCTGCCGCCTTTGCTAAGCACAGAGGGACAAAGGGCTTTCACTCTGCCCCATGGGGATCCCCCCACCCCATGCATTCACTCCTCTTGAAGTAGAAATCTGACCCCTGGTGAGCGAGGTGAGGGTGTGACGTCCCCCGTCAGCAGCTCCCGAGCTCTGGACTCAGTGCAGGAACAGAGCCCTTGGAGTTGGACAGGTGGCCTGGGGCAGAGGAGGCTGGACGGGGCTGGGGAGCCAGGTGCCTGCCGGCCATCACGGCCTCACCGCCCTTCCCTGCAGGCGGGCTGCAGGCGGTGGCTGAGCTGCTGCAGGTGGACCATGAAATGCACAAGATGACACGGGACCCGCTCAACCTGGCGCTGCGCCGCTACGCTGGCATGACGCTCACCAATCTCACATTTGGGGACGTCGCCAACAAGGTAAAGCTGGGGCCGGGCCCTGCTGCCCCTTCAGGGACCGGCTGGGCCTCCCCGCACCTACTGCGACCTTGACGTGGCCCACTGAGGGGAGGGGCTGCCCTGGACCCACTTAGCCAGGCCGTGACCTCCTGGCCACTCTGAGCAGGGGCATCTGGGCTCGGTGAGGCTGTGTCTGTGGCTGAGCCTCAGTTTCCCATCTGAGAAATGGGGTCACCTCCACCAGGCTGGCGAGGCTCTGGGGTCCAGGGCTGGGTATTCAGTATAGGGGTGCATGACCACGTTTGACTCCCTGTGAACATGCCTGCTGTGTCACCCCAACAGGCCACCCTGTGTGCCCGGCGGGGCTGCATGGAGGCCATTGTGGCCCAGCTGGCCTCTGACAGTGAGGAGCTCCATCAGGTAGGTGCGGGCGGCGGGAGCTGTAGCCTCCCTGGCTCAGGCTCCTCCAAGACTGTGCTGCCCGCTGGGGTCTGTGCCCCCTCCTGCCCAGAGTGCCCCCTACCTCTGTTCCCTCCCCCTCTCTGGGGCCTGGGGGCTGTGCAGGGCCCTGGGCGCCGGGGCACCAGGCCCATGTAGCCACCTTTGCCCACCTAGGTGGTGTCCAGTATCCTGCGCAACCTGTCATGGAGGGCGGACATCAACAGCAAGAAGGTGCTGCGGGAGGTTGGCAGCATGGCAGCCCTGATGCAGTGTGTCCTGCGGGCCTCGAAGGTGGGCACCAGGCGGGGCTGGGGCCAGAGGGAGTTGCTAGGCTGGCTGCTCCCTGTGGGGCAGGGAGATACTGGGGCACATAGTGAGCTCCTCGTCTGTAGGGGGAATCAAGATGAAGTTCTTACTTAGCAGGGGGTCCAACTTCAGCTGGTCCTGGGGTGTCCGGCCCTGGGACTCAGAGGCTCTGTGATAGCTGATTTTGTGGGTCTTGTGATCAGTGGAAAAGCTATGTGAGCATCTCACAGAACCTGTGAGAAGGCAGAGGGCCACTCAGCCGTGGCCCTGACCCCTGCCCCTCCCCGCATCCAGGAGTCCACCCTGAAGAGTGTGCTCAGCGCCCTGTGGAACCTGTCGGCTCACAGCACGGAGAACAAGGCGGCCATATGCCAGGTGGACGGCGCCCTGGGCTTCCTGGTGAGCACGCTGACCTACCGCTGCCAGGGCAATTCTCTGGCGGTCATCGAGAGTGGCGGGGGCATCCTGCGCAACGTGTCCAGCCTCATTGCCACGCGCGAGGACTACAGGTCAGCCCCGGGTCCGTGGTCAGCGTGGGCACAGAGTGCAGGAAAAGGCAGCCATCAGGGAGGGCTGAGGCTGGGGCCGCAGGTCCCCCTCAGTGGTGCACTGGCCTCCTGTGAACAACCGGCCCGATCTGCCCTCAGGGACTAATTTTCCAGCGGAAGTAAATCCCAAACATTGCAAGAGATGCACGTACACTGGAAATTCTTCACCAGTTTTCACTGAGCACCATAGCACATGGCTGTGATCCCAGAGGCTTGGGAGGTGGAGGCAGGAGGATCACAAATTCAAGGCCAGGGGCAGCCTGCGTAACTTAGCGAGACCCTGTCTCAAAATGAAATGTACAAACGGGGCTGAGGGTGCAGCTCAGGGGTACAGCGCTTGCAAAGCATGCATGAGGCCCTGGGTTCAACCCCAAATAATGCAAATAATAATAACAATAATAACAAATGATCATTTATTAAAACTAAAAAGCTTATTTGTTGAATAATACTAATGACATAAAACATTTATATTTTGCTTACAAAGTATTAATAATATGTACTTATAGAAATATACAAAATTTCTGTATAAGTATTTCCCAATATCACATGGGGTATATTTGTGCTAAAGTTTTTTAGATAGATATTACTTATTAAATGCTATTCTTAATACCTTTTTGAAATGAAACAATTTTAGTATGTCTCATGCAGTATGTGGGATATACTTATACTACGAAGGACTGGCTTTCCTGAAATTCAAGCCACACAGGATATCCCCTGTTTGTTTGCTAAATCTTTGTGCAGTTTGTCTCCTGTGGCATTGTGAAGTGGAGCAGGATGTGGTTAAGCTAGGCGGGGCTTAGTGGGGCGGAGTTGCTGGTGGGGCGGGGCCTGGTAAGGCAGGGCGGGACTTAGGGTGAGGCAGTTGGATGGGTGGAGCCTAGTGAGATGGGGCGGGGCTTTATGGGGCCATGTCTGGTGAGGCAGGGCGAGGCTGCTGATGAGGTAGAGTCTGGTGGGTGGAACCTGATGAGATGGGTGGGGCTGGTGGGCAGGGCCTGGTGAGGCAGGGTGGGGCTTCTTGGAGGGGGACTCGGGGCGGAGCCTGCGAGGCTGGGGGTGGTGGTGGGCGGGGCATGCGAAGAGGGGCGGGGCTGGAAGGCACTGACCAGTTGGGTCTGGTGCCCTCAGGCAGGTGCTCCGGGACCATAACTGCCTGCAGACGCTGCTGCAGCACCTGACCTCGCACAGCCTGACCATCGTCAGCAACGCCTGCGGCACGCTGTGGAACCTATCAGCGCGCAGCCCGCGGGACCAGGAGCTGCTGTGGGACCTGGGGGCCGTGGGGATGCTGCGCAACCTGGTGCACTCCAAGCACAAGATGATCGCCATGGGCAGCGCCGCAGCTCTGCGCAACCTGCTGGCTCACCGGCCCGCTAAGTACCAGGCGGCGGCCACGGCCATTTCCCCGGGCACCTGCGTGCCCAGCCTGTACGTGAGGAAGCAGCGGGCGCTGGAAGCTGAGCTGGACACCCGGCACCTGGCGCAGGCGCTTGGCCACCTGGAGAAACAGAGCCTGCCAGAGCCCGAGCCTGAGTCTGCCTCCAAGAAGCCGCTGCCAGCCCTGAGACACCTGGATGGCCTGGCGCAGGACTACGCTTCCGATTCGGGCTGCTTTGACGACGACGACGCCCCATCCCTGGCTGCCGCTGCCACTGCGGAGCCGGCCAGCCCCGCTGTTCTGTCCCTGTTCCTGGGCAGCCCCTTCCTGCAGGGCCAAGCGCTGGCCCGCACCCCACCCACCCGCCACGGCAGCCTAGAGCCTGAGAAAGAGGCTGGTGGGGAGGCCGCAGTGGCGGCCAGGGCGAAGGCCAAGCTGGCGCTGGCGGTGGCGCGGATCGACCGGCTGGTGGAGGACATCTCTGCCCTGCACACCTCCTCCGACGACAGCTTCAGCCTCAGCTCAGGGGACCCCGGGCAGGAAGCTCCGCAGGAGGGCTGTGCCCAATCCTGCTCACCCTGCCGTGGCCCTGAGGGTGGGCGGCGAGAGGCCGGCAGCCGGGCACACCCACTGCTGCGGCTCAAGGCAGCCCACGCGAGCCTGTCCAACGACAGCCTCAACAGCGGAAGCACCAGTGATGGGTACTGCCCGCGGGAGCACATGCAGCCCCTGGCTGCGCTGACGGAGCACCGGGAGGATGTGCTGCGCGGCCGGGCGCGGCCCAGCCGGCTGGACCTTGATGTGCCTGGCAGCCAGGCTGAGCCGCCTGCCCGGGATGCCTCGACCATGGACGCCCACGTGCGCACCATCAAGCTCTCGCCCACCTACCAGCACGTGCCGCTGCTGGATGGTGCGGCAGGAGCTGGCACACGGCCCCTGGCTGGGCCCGGGGCCTCCCCAGGGACCTGCAAACAGGCCTGGCTGCCCGCAGACACCCTGAGCAAGGTGCCCGAGAAGCTGGCGGCCGCCCCGCTTCCTGCGACCAGCAGGGTGCTGCAGAAGCTGGTGGCCCAGGACGGGCCGCTGTCCCTGTCTCGATGCAGCTCCCTCTCTTCCTTGTCCTCCGCTGGCCACCCTGGCCCCAGTGAGGGCGGAAACCTGGATGACAGTGACTCCTCCCTGGAGGGGCTGGAGGAGGGTGGCCCTGGGGAGGCTGAGCTGGACGGGGTGTGGCGGGGGCCCAGGGCCACCTCACTGCCGGTAGCCATCCCGGCGCCTCGCCATGGCTGCAGCCGGGGCCTGGGGGTGGAGGACGCCACGCCATCCAGCTCATCGGAGAACTGTGTGCAGGAGACACCCCTGGTGCTGAGCCGCTGCAGCTCAGTGAGCTCACTGGGCAGCTTTGAGAGCCCATCCATCGCCAGCTCCATCCCCAGCGACCCATGTAGCGGGCTGGGCAGTGGCACTGTTAGCCCCAGTGAACTGCCAGACAGCCCAGGGCAGACCATGCCACCCAGTCGCAGCAAGACACCACCAGCGCCGGCGGGCCAGCCAGAGAGCAGCCGGTTCAGCCTGCAGTGGGAGAGCTACGTGAAGCGCTTCCTGGACATTGCTGACTGCCGGGAGCGCGGCCCGCCGCCATCGGAGCTGGACGCGGGCAGCGTGCGCTTCACCGTGGAGAAGCCGGACGAGAACTTCTCCTGCGCCTCCAGCCTCAGCGCACTCGCCCTGCGTGAGCTGTATGTGCAGCAGGACGTGGAGCTGCGGCTGCGGCCCCCCGCCTGCCCAGAGCGCAGTGGGAGTGGGCACCGGCACCGGGATGAGGCCAGCGGTCGCGAGGGCCCGGTGTCCGCAGGCTCCCGTCCCCGGGGGGCCACTGACAAGGAGCTGGAGCTGCTGCGTGAGTGCCTGGGAGCTGCCATTCCCGCCCGGCTCCGCAAGGTGGCCTCAGCGCTGGTGTCCAGCCGCCGCGCACTGCCTGTGCCCGTCTACATGCTGGTGCCCGCCCCGGCCAGGGACGACGACTCAGGCACGGACTCGGCTGAGGGCACGCCTGTCAACTTCTCCAGCGCTGCCTCACTCAGTGACGAGACACTGCAGGGACCCCTGAGGGACCAGCCTGGAGGACTGGCAGACAGGCAGAGACCCGCAGGCCGTGCAGGCCCTGCCAGGCAGGCCCCCAGGCACCGGCCCAAGGTGGGGGGCACCAGCAAGAGCCCGGAACAGACCCTGGGTGCGGGCAGGAAGCGGGCTGGACTAGAGCTACCCCTCGGCCGGCCCCCAAGTGCCCACTCAGACAGGGAAGGCTCCAGGCAGGGCCGGACCCGCGGGGACGGAGCTCTGCAGTCACTGTGCCTCACCACACCCACCGAGGAGACCCTCTACTGCTTCTACGACTCTGAGGAGGAGCCGCCAGCCCCTGCGCCACCTCCACCCCCACGGCGAGCATCCGCCATCCCCCGTGCCCTGAAACGAGAGCAGCAGGTAGGCAGGAAGGAGGCCCAGGCCCCGTCCAAGGCCACGCTGCCCGCTCCACCACCCACCAGGGCCCAGCCCAGGCTGATTGTGGATGAGACCCCACCTTGCTACTCCTTAACCTCCTCTGCCAGCTCCCTGAGTGAGCCCGAGCCCCCAGAGCAGCCTCCCAGCCGGCCACGAGGCCGGGAGCCAGCGGTCAGCAAGGCCCTGAGCGCAGGCTGTGGACGGGACAGCTCCCCGAGCCCAAGGGCGCAGGAGGACCTGCTGCGGCGCTGCCTCGGCTCGGCCACACCTAGGCGGAGGCCCCAGGTCTTGGGCCCCCGACGACGAAAGCCCAGAGCTACCCGGCAGGATGCTCCCCCAGCAGAGGAGGGCCAGGAGCGCCAGGAGGTGGTGGCCAGCTCAGACCCGGCCTCTGACCTGGACAGCGTGGAGTGGCAGGCCATCCAGGAAGGCGCCAACTCCATCGTCACGTGGCTGCACCAGGCGGCCGCGGCTGCCACCGTGGAGGCCGCCTCATCAGAGTCCGACTCCCTCCTGTCCCTGGTGTCAGGGCTGTCAGCCGGCTCCACCCTGCAGCCTTCCAAACACAGAAATGGGCGGCAGCCCGGGGCAGGGGCTGGGGTGGACAGTCCTTGGCGGCTGGAGAAACGGGGTGCAGCTTCTGCCAAGAACAGTGGGAACCCCCGCTCGGCTGGGGGCCCTGAGAAGCCCCGGGGCACTCAGAAGACAGGGTCCGGGGAGCCAGGCATGCTCCGGGGCAGGACGGTGATCTACATGCCCAGCCACGCCCCCCGGGCCCAGCCCAAGGGCGTGCCTGGCCCGCGCATCACACCGAGGAAGACAGGGGCTTCTGGCCCCACGCAGCCTGAAACCCCAGACAAAGCGCCCAGCCCTGGGCAGCCACGCTCTCGGAGCCTGCACCGGCCAGGCAAGATCTCCGAGCTGGCAGCGCTGAGCCAGTCCCCAAGGAGCGCCACACCGCCCGCCCGCGCGGCCAAAACCCCATCCTCCAGCTCCTCCCAGACGTCGCCAGCCTCCCAGCCCCTGCCCAGGAGGTCCCCTCTGGCCACCCCGACCGCAGGGCCCCTGCCCGGGCCCGGAGCCTCTCCGGTGCCCAAGACACCAGCTCGGGTCCTTCTGGCAAAGCAGCATAAGACGCAGAAATCGCCTGTGCGTATCCCTTTCATGCAAAGGCCCGCCAGGCGGGGGCCGCCGCCGCTGGCCCGGGCAGCACCGGAGCCGGGCCCCAGGGGCCGGGCGGGGACCGAGGGTGCTCCAGGGGCGCGCGGGGGGCGCCTGGGCCTGGTCCGGGTGGCCTCGGCCCGCTCCACTGGCAGCGAGTCCTCGGACCGCTCGGGCTTCCGGCGGCAGCTGACCTTCATCAAGGAGTCACCGGGCGCGCTGCGCCGCCGCTGCTCGGAGCTGTCTTCGGCCGAGTCCGCGGCTTCCGCGCCCAAGGGCGCCTCGCCGCGCCGCGGCCGGCCCGCGCTCCCCGCCGTCTTCCTCTGCTCCTCGCGCTGCGAGGAGCTGCGGGCGGCCCCACGGCGGCCCCCGGCAGCCCGCCCCGGCCCTGGCGCACGTGCGCCCCGGCGCCCCAGCTCCGAGAGCCCCTCGCGGCTGCCCGTGCGCACGCCCGCTGTGCGGCCCGAGGCCGTGAAGCGCCACGCGTCGCTGCCTCACATCAGCGTGGCCCGCAAGCCTGAGGCCGCCGCCCCCGCCCCGCACGCCCAGGACGCCGTGCGCCGCAGCAGCGACGGCGAAGCCCGGCCGCTGCCCCGGGTGGCGGCGCTGGGCACCACGTGGCGGCGCATCCGCGACGAGGACGTCCCGCACATCCTGCGCAGCACGTTGCCCGCGTCCGCCCTGCCCCTGCGGGGCGCCTCGCCGGAGGCCCCGGCCGCGCCCACGCCTCGCAAGACCAGCGACGCGGTGGTGCAGACGGAAGAGTTGGCTGCGCCCAAGACCAACTCCAGCACTTCGCCCAGCCTGGAAAGCCGCGCGCCACCCCAGGCCTCGGCTGCGGCCCCGCGCGGCCTAGTGGACGCGCCGGGCCCCGCCAAGGCCGCGGCCTCGGCCCTGTTCGCGCACGAGGGCCCGGGAGCCGCTGGCGGGGGCTTCCCGTGCAGCCGCCACGGCTCCCCGAGCCGCGCCGCACGCGTTCCCCCCTTCAACTACGTGCCCAGCCCCATGGCTGCGGCTGCCAGCGATGCGGCAGCGGAGAAGGCCCCGGGCCCCGCCCCTGCCAGCCTCCTGGAGTAGCGGGCCAGGCCGGCCTTCTGGAACATTCTCTCCGGCCGCCCGGCGGGCTGTAGCTGCTCCGAGTGGGCAGCGCGGAGCCTCGGCCCCACCCGTGCAGCCCCACTGAGGGCGAGGCCTCGCTTCTGCACCTGGAGGCTCCCGCGCGCAGGGGTGGGTCGGGATCCGCAGCGCTCAGCGCCAGCTCCACCTGCACCCACGCAGCACCAGGGGAGGCGACCGCACTCGCTGGGGTGGGACGAGTCGCACCCGCCAGCTGGGCCCTTGTTGCCTCGCGTTGGCTGTGCAGGATGGAGCCTGTAATTACGGCCTCCAGTAATTGGCTAATGACGGATTGGCTGGGTTTGTTTGCATTAGCGGCCCCAGCTGGGGAGCGGGGGTGTGGGCGTGGCTGGGCCCCGCGGAAGGACGGTCCTTGGTGCACCCCTAGGTTAGGCTGGAGGGCGGCTGGGGGCGCAGGCCGGCAGGTGGTCCAGTGCAGATGCAGGAGGCTGGCCAGTGTGGGTGCCACACAGCCTCCAGGGGGAAGCTGGGCTGCCAGGAGAGGTGGGAGAGATGGACGGAACCCAACAGGCGGCGCCCCGAGGGCGGGACTGGGATGCGCTGTCAAGGGGGTGGCCGGCTTCGAGATTGTCAGCATTCACGACTGTGATGCTGTGGCTCTTGTCCTTCCTGATGTCCTGCTTGCTTCTGACACCCAGCGTGAGGACCCCGCTGAGCTTCCCCCACCTACCCAGAGCCTAGGGTCCAGGTGGGGCTCTGGGAAGAGCCTGGAGGCCTGGTGCGGCCACAGATGCCGAGGACCCACAGTGGAGAGCATTCGGTGCCAGATGCAGCGGAGAGAGTTGGGGACCCAGGGTCTCAGGCTGCCCTGGCTGCGCGGATGTCGTGGCCTGGGCATGTGGCATCCTCTCCGGAGAGAGACTGGGGTTGCCTGTGGCGTCCTAGCCCTCAGCATCTTCCTGCCAAGAACTTCCATGGGGTCCCAGCTCCGGGAAGAAGGAGGTCTTTGCAAACGGACCTGCTGCCATGCAGCCACGGCTGACCTGAGGTTCCTCCTCGGGCAGGAGCGAAGTGGGTGAGGGTCAGGTGCAAGGGACAGGAAGGACCCCGGGTCCCCATGGGCGCCTCTTTCTCTCCCTGTTCAGTCTCTGGCACAGCAGGCCAAGGTTAAAGATCGGACAGGCGACAGAGGCTCCTCATGGCTCTCTGGGGGCCGTAATCTCCACCACAGGGCCCTCAGGAGTGATGGACACTGAGCCGAGACCCAGCCCCAGATAAGGCACTGCTGCATCCCGTGGACACTTGTCTTGGTGCCTATCCAATTCCCCAGATGCCACACACTGCGGGACATTTGCCAAACAGGACTGACAGGCGGCTGCTCCCGCCCCTAATTCCCCCAGGACACAGCTGGTAGCAGTTGCCGGGGCCCCCAGCTGTTCAGCCAGGACCTTGCCTGCCAACGTGGCCAGCAGGGGTGAGGATGAGGCCACGGAGGTGACGTCCTGCCCACCAGGGTCTTCCTAAGCACGTGGCAGACTGATTGCAGGATCCCCGGCTCCATTTGCAGCGTGAAGGTTTGGGGCTGCCGGACACTTGCTCACAGCGGCTGTGGGCCAGCTGCCCCCGGAAGTGGCCTGCTGGCTGGGAAGCAGAGGCAGAGGGACTCCCAGCTTGCCCCGCTCTAGGGCTGGGGTTGGAATGAGGTCTGCAGCCCAGGCCCGCTCCTGCCGCTCTGTGCCTTGGTTTCCCCATGTGGGCCGTGGGGAGAACTTAGCACTACCTCGGGCATAGTGGCTGCTGTGATGGACACCGGGCCAGGGGCCCCAGCAGGGTGCAGCTCCCACCCCGGCCACTCCTCCTGCTGGACCTCCATGCCAGGGGCAGTTTTGCCTTCTCCATCCATCCCCATAGGGGACCCAGCCAGTGACCCCGGCCCAGGCAGGCTGACAGAGACAAAAGCCAGCCCCGGGGAGCGGCTTCTAGAGGGAAGCAGGCAGTCCAGACAGTCCACTGGAGGCTGGAGCTGGGAGCTGGTCTGGGGTTCTGGTCAACGTCTCTGTGGAGCTTTGGTCCCATCAACAGACGCTGCTGGGCCCTGCCTGCCTCTGGAGTGTCTGTGGGGAGCTGAGGACGGGAAGCCAGTGGGCCGGGAGGGGCTCCAGCATCTGAGGTTGGGAGTCCCTGGCTCGCAGGCTGACGGACACCCACTGCCCGCTTGTACTGCCGCTGCTTGGGTGCTGGTTGAGCACAATGCGCCCACCCATTACCTCATCTCCCACCCTGCCTGTCACACTGGCCACGGCCACCGCATCCCACGGCTTGCCCTGCGGCCACCCATCTCTGAGCTGGGCCTGCAGCGTTAAACAGACATGTAAATAGCCCCTCGCCACTGCCAGCTGTGCGGGCAGAAGGACGCCACCCAGGCAGAGCTGCTTCTCGTGCACCTTTAATAAACAGCTGTCCAGACGCTGGCTCCCGTGTGCCGTGGGGCCAAGAATGGGGGGGGGGTCCCTGCTCGGGCCTGGGACAGGTCCACGAGTGGAGGGGCCTCCAGCCAAGTTTTCCCTTAGGTGGAGTTTGTTCAGGGCCGGGTCAGTGGGGTGCACTGGGGCTCCAGGGCAGGTGGTACCCTGTCTGCCAGCCACGGTTCCTTGTCAGGGGAGCTGGGGGCCACATGAGAGTGGGGCTAGGTGGCTCCGCAGGGTCACCCCAAGGTCCAGCGCATGTACTGTCATCAGCCGGCACCCAGTAGGCCTGGAGGCCACAGTCCTGCTAGCTGGGCAGGCGTGAGGCAGGAAGGGGCCATGGTCAGGCCGTGGGTCCCCATGCCCAACCAGCCAGGAAGGGCCTAGCGGTAGGCCAAGCCCTGCAACCCACTTCCTGGTCTGGGGGTCTTGGGCTTCAGTGGTCCCCCCTTTTTGGGGAAAGAGCAACATCTCTGATAGTGAAGAAACAAAGTCCACGGAGCGCCGGATAGAGAGTGAGGCAGAGGCCGCAGCATAGGGTGGCCATCCCCTGGCTGTCGCTCCGTTGGACTCCAACAGGGGCCCCGGAAACCACTGTGTCCTTCCACGAGCCCTGAGTCCCCAGCACTGCAGCCTGGGACTCCATCTGGCCTCCTGAAGGAGACGAAAGGCTTCTGCCCAGGGTCCTCCCACCCCAGAGCAGGGACAGCAAGGACAGCAGCGGGGGCTGCGCGACCCCAGCTGGGCTCTGGGGAGTGGCTGGCCTGTCCCCTCCCCTGAGGCGACACCGGGTCCAACCTGACTGGTGTCTTGAGGCCTCTCTTGGGGGCAGCAGGGCGGGGGAGACGGCAGAGGCCCAGGGTTGCTGGCTGTAGCAAAATCCGACCGGGAAGGCAGTGGGGTGAAGGCCTGGCTGCCTGGAAACACAGCAGCTGCGATGGCGCCCAGCAGAGCCGTCAGCAGGTCACCCTGTGCCCCGACCTCCAGGGGACCCGTGCCTCAAACCCAGCTCTCAGTGCCTTAAGTAGGGCCACGGGTGCAGGGGGGCTGGCCCTGCCCCAGAGGCCCTATCCCAGGCCACCGAGGGCAGAGGAGGGGGAAGCTGTCCTCCCTGCAGACGATGGAGATGGCAGGCTGCACGTGTCACAGGCGGACACGATGACTCGAAGCCCCCCGGGGAAGGGGCCAAGCGGGGGCCAGCCGGGGTGCTCGGGTCTTCCCAGAGGCCAAGTCGGGAGGAGGGGGCACTGCCCCGGCCCCCAGGCCCAGGTCAGCCGGAGGAGGAGGCAGCGGCCGCGGTGCCCGTCCCCGGCAGCACCGCCTGCAGCACCTGGCTGAGGTCCCGTTCCAGCTCCTGCCCAGCGTGCCGCAGGTCCTCGCACTTCCGCCTCAGGCTGTCCCCAGCCTGCCGCAGCTGCTCGTTGGTGGCCACATAGGCCCGGCTCTGCTGGTAGAGCAGCTCCCGCCGTGCCTCGGGGTCCTCTGCCCGCCCGGAGTGGCCTGGGGGGTCTGGGGACACAACACAGCACGTCACCACCCGCAGTCAGCAGCCCCCAAACCACATAGACTCCAGGCCGCACACAAGTGGGGGCCGTTTTCCCTGAGCAACTCGAGGCCAGGTTCTGACCCCTGGGCCAGCGGGGCAGACCAGGTACCAGGGCTGTGGAGATCGGGGTGAGCCTGGCCTCCAGCCCCCTGCCCGGCAGGGAAAGCCTTGGTCTACCCCTGGGCAAGGCCATGGCTGGGGAACTGGTGACAGAAGCAATTCCATGATGGCCACCAGGTGGCCGCCCTGAGGTGGCTTCAGCTGGCACCCTGGCCCTCCTCCCTGCCCTCTGGAAGCCAGACGCACCGCACCTCAGGCCAGCTCCCGAGGGCATGGCAGGGAGCAGCCACGCACCTGGGGGAAGTGCTACCTGGGGACCCAGGAGTGACCGAGGTGAAGCCCGAAACTGCGCAGACGCCCTGTGCCCGGGAAGGCTCCAGGCGCAGGCTGCAGGGCTGAGAAGGCGCCGGCTTCGCACAGGCTTCGCAGGCAACTCTGCCCTGGCGCTGCCGGACCCACCCAGGGCTGTCTGCATCCCCAGCACCCACCAGGCCTGGGCGACACTGGGGTTCAGTCACTTATCACCATCTTCTTCTTCTGCGATTTTTAGGACAGGGTCTTGATATGCAGCCCTGGCTGGTCTGGAATTCGATATGTAAAGCAAGCTGGATTCAACTCACATTGCTCCTCCTGCCTCAGCCTCCCAAGTGCTGGGATTACAGGTGTGGCCACCAGGCCCAGCTACTTCCCTCCCTTGCGCCCCAGCAATGGGGGGTTAAAGCCAGGGCCTCATGACACGCGCCTGGCTTTTTTCCTCCCCAAGTCTTCCCCTACCCCCACCCCATCCCCTTTTTTTTATGGTAATTGGAGTTGAACCCAGGGCCTTGTACATAACTTTGAAAGCGCTCTACCACTGGGCTGCAACCCAAACCCAGTTTTTATTTTGAGTCAAGGTCTCACTAAGTTACACTGGCTGCCTCTGGCCTCAAACTGGAGATCCTCCTGCCTCCGCCTCCCGACGACAGGTGGTGACCGTGCTCGGTTTCTCCAGATTCTTGCCACCCGATAGAACTTCCCCAATGACGGAAATATCCACCTGTCTCACCCCCCATCACGCTACCAGCTGCGTGTGGCCCTGCATCATGTGACATGGGCAAGGTGGACCAAGGCACTTTTTTTGTTTTTTGTTTTTGCGATGCTGGGGAGGGAACCCAGGGCCTCGCACATTCTTTGCAAGCGCTCTGCCACTCAGCTGCACCTCCAGGCTGGAACTGAATAAAAATATAAAAGACCGGGCTGGGGAGCATGAGGCCCTGGGTGCCACCCCGCACCCCAAATAATAAGAAACAAAAATGCACTCTTAGCCGGGTGGCCTTACAAACACAAGGGGCGCACATGGCTGCGGGACCCCAAAGGAGGTCCCGCCTTCCAGACCAGAAGAGCAAGGCTCAGGCAGCCCAGGTGTTGGGCTCGAGTCTACACTCGCAACTGCGAAGGTTTCGCCGGACCTGCTTCTCCGGGCTAGAGTCGGGGTGAGCATAGCCCGCTCTGGGGTGGGAGCCCAGGGGCCACTCCCCTCCCCTGCCTGGGCCTGGGCTCCCCACATTACCTTCTGCGGTCAGAGCGGTGAAGACGGGGTCCTGGGCCGGCGCCCCGCGCACGTCCTCGAGAATCTGCTCCACCGTGGGCGGCGCCGGCCGGGTGGGCAGCACCACGCGCTTCTTGGCCTTGGAGCCCATGCCCACAGCGGGGCAAGGGGCGTCGGTCGGGTCGCGACCACCTCCCGGCCTTTGCCCCGGCGGCTCCTCCAATCGGCGAACTCCTACGCACCCGTTGAAGCCCTGCTGTCAGGGGAGACCGCCCCGCCGCCCGGCCTCTGGTCTTTCCTCCGTCGGATCACAAGACCCAGGAGCTTCAGTGTCTGGCCGGACGCTAGCCTCAGTGTCCCAGCGGAAACCCTGCACCTAGTTGAGCGCTCGGAATCGCCAACGCCGCCGCCGCCGCTACTTCCGCTTCCTGTAGGGGCGTAGCTACGATCTTGACGCATGACGTGTGTTTCCGTGCTTCTCCAGTCCTGGGCTGCTACTCTCCGGGAGGCCACACCCACTCTTAAAGAGACCGCGCCCTCGAGTGTCCGGGTCCTGACCAGGAGGAGGCGCGACTAGTTTAGGTCCCCCTGGCTGAGTAGCAGATGGCGACAGTCGCGGTCGGCCCCTGCCTCCCACACAGAGCTCAGTAAGTCCTGGAGGCGCTAAGCATCAAGGAGATGGCCACTGGCGCAGGCCCACGTCAGGATCTCGCCTGTGGACCAGGTCAAGGTCCTCCTCCCAAATTTTTATTTATTTATTTATTTATTTATTTATTTATTTCCTGGGTCTTGTACATACTTTGCAAGTGCTTACCACTGGGCGGCACCCAAGCCCATTTTTTTTCTTTCTTTTTCTTTTCTTTTCTTTTTCTTTTTTTCTTTTTTTCTTTTTTTTTTTTTTTGCGGTACAGGGGGTTGAACCCAGGGCCTCCTGCTTGCATGCTTTGCAAGTGTTGTGCCATGGAGCTGCATGCCCAGCCCATTTTTTTTTTACTTTTTTGAGACAGGGTCTGCTAAATTATGCAGACTGCCTCTGGTCTCGAACTTGTAATCCTCCTGCCTCTGCCTCCAAAGTCTCTGGATGACAGGCGTGGGCCACCGCACCTGGCTCCCCATCACATTTCTAAGCCTCATTTCAGCCAGAGTGAGCGATGCAGGGTCATCTCGTCTGTCCCCTTGCTCCGGGCTGGGATTAGAGATCAGAAAGAGCAGGGTGCAATTTTTGTTTTTAAATTGCTTTCTTGAGCTTCAGAGTAATTTGTTGTTGCTGTTAGGTGTCATTGAGTCAGTCCGATTCATAGTGGCCTTCATAGAGTTTTCAGTGGCTGATTGTTTCCGGATTGTTCTGGGAGTGGATCGACACATCCTTCTTCCCTATTTGAGGTGCTGGGGATGGAACCTGGGTCCTCAGAAGGTGCTGTGCAGCACTCTCCCAACTGAGCTAAACCCCAGCCCCTCATAGTACTTTATGTACCATAAAGTTCACCTGCTCAAAAGTGTATAATTCCAAGGTTGTGTGTGTGTGTGTGTGTTTACAGAGTTGTACAACCATCACCTGTTTAAATCTAGAACGTGGCCTTTTGTGTCTGCTTCTCGCCGAGCACCAGGTCCTCAAGGTCCCTCCAAGGTGTAGTGAGTGTCAGAGCCTCATCTTGCTCAGAGCTGTGTGATGCTCCAGCAAGAGGATGGATTGTGCACTTTTGGTTTGTTTCTGCCGTGTGGCTGTTGTGAATTGTGTAGCTGTGAATCTTCCAGAATAAGTGTCTGTGTGGACGCGTGTACTCTGCTGTCTTGGGAGTATACCTAGGCGTGAAATTGCTGGGTCTGACAGTGACTCCATTTTTGTCTCTGAGCTGCCAGGCTGTTTTCCCAAGTGGCAGCCCCCAGCTGGCTAGTTTAGGGTGCTCGCTGTATGCCTGGAAATATGGGGACCATTGGGAGGAGTGTGGCCCAGGGGGGCTGTGTTTTCAAAGCTGGACGTTCAGAGTCCTCAACACCCGGGCATCACTTAGGATCTGACCTCCTCCCTGCTGCCCCTCCAGAGGCTGGGGCCCCTGAGCCTGGGGCTGGTTGTCCCCTTTTTTTTTTTTTTTTTTTTTTTTTTTGCGGTACTGGTGGTTGAACCCAGGGCCTCACACCTGCATGCTCTGCAAGTGCTGTTCCATTGAGCTGTGCCTCCCAACCCATTTATTTTTAACCTTTTGAGGCAGGGTCTCACTAAGTTATGCAGACCGCCTCTGGTCTAGAAGTTGTGATCCTCCCGCCTCTACCTCCCAAGCCACTGGGATTACAGGCTTGCGCCTCTGAGCCCGGCTGATTGTCCCACTTGCTCCTTGAGGGGCTGATGCCTGGGATTAGGCAGTTTTCAAGCACAGCATAAGGTTTGGGGGCCTGGAAAACAGACGAACTTGCCATGGGGGTTCAGGGCCCACCCTGCCCCAAAGGAGGCCACAGGCTTGGCACATTCTGTTCAACCTTTATTTGCAAACTCTGAGGTCGGACACAGTGCTGCAGACTGTCTGGACTGATTCTGGGCAAGGAAGTGACGGTGGTCATGATCCAGCCTCCGCCCACCCCATCCTGTTCCCTCTCTGTCCTTTACTCAGAGCTGCTCAGTCCAGGTTTTGAGATCTACATGCCGGCACCCTAGCCAGAGGCTGTGGACAGCTTCTAGGGCGTTCTTGGGGCAGGTCCTAGTTGGCCAAAGGGGCGGAACAGCAGTGCCCTCTGAGGACTGGGCAGAGGCCACTTTCTGTCCTCAGAGTCAGACCTCTCTGAGCTCTAGCCTGCAGTGGGGTGCGGCCAGGGGGGTGTGGGCCTGTCCCCAGGGCCTGGGATCCAGCCTAGCTCGGCATCCCTGGGACACGCTGCAACAGATGGGGTTCCCCAAGGTCGCGGCCAGCACGGCCCACACCAGGGCCTGGGCTGGGAGTCAGTGGCAGGGCTGGGCCATGGCGATGGGCCTGGGGTGGCTGCTGGGGATGGCCGGCCCCGAGCAGGAGCCCAGGCACTGGTCCAGCATGCGGGGCAGGGACAGGTGAGGCAGCCATGCCCAGAGCTGACCCTGCAGGTCTAGGTGTGGCATCGGACGCACCCTCGGAGGGCCTGTGTGGCTGGGCGCCCAGGCCCTGCAATCACTGCCTGCTGCGTGCTGTTGAAGGACCTCAGCGGGCAGCGGGAAAGGCAGAGCTGGCCCGGGATGTGGACGAGGCCGTCGCCTTCTGCATGAGAGCCGCAGACGGGGACGGAGGGCGTGAGGCTGAGGCTTGGCCCCTGGCCTGCCCGCCCTGGCCACACACGCACACACAAACACACACACAGTGCCCACCCTGCCACTGCTGCCCCCGGCCAGTGGGCCACGCGGTGCCAGCCACTCACCCTGACACAGCCCCTCCATGTCCCGCTGCACGCACACGCCGCTGGTCACCTGGGGGCGCATGGGCCGCGCCATCATGTCCTCGGCGGTCCCATAGAGGAGCAGCGTGTAGCGGTACAGTGTCCCTGGAGGGGGCCATGGGGGGGGGGGTTGTGGGGAGGAGAGACCATTGGTGACCTTGTCCCACCAGGATCTGGGAATCTGTTCTTAGCGGCTCCCGCTCAGGGCCCGAGATCTGATGGGCTCAGTCGCTGTGCACCTACTGTGCGCCTGTGGTGGGAACCCCATTCCCCTGGAGTAACTGCACCCGCAAGTGCCAGGGCCTAGGCCCCCTACTTCCACTGGGGAGCCGTGCACCTGTCTGGGCCCCCACATCCCTGGAGTGACTGCACACCTAGTGTGTGCCGATGTGCCCCTGCACATGGCCGCTCCTGGGAGGCCCTGTCTGGGGGAGGCTGGGGGGCCCGGCCGGCTCTCACCGGTATTGAAATAGTAGCCCTTGTTCTCCAGGACCAGGGTCCACAAGCCCCGAGGGTCCTCATCCCAGTGGTGGGTGGACATGAAGATCCAGTTTCTGTAGCCTTGGCTGCTGACATCCAAGGGTCTGGAGTGGGTGGGGAGTGAAGGGAAGGGCGGTTTACAAGCTGCATCCCGCAGACCGGAGCAGCCACTGCTGGATGTCTGGACACAGTGCAGGGTGCTAGGTGCTTCTGTCCTTGCCCCTGTGTTGGAACGTGGGGCGCCCCAAGGCCACAGTGTCCCTCCTTGGAGTACACCCCAGGACCCAGTCCATTGGCCCCGGGGCCGAGGGGGCCTGGCCCAGCCACGCACCTGATGGCCACGAGCGTGGAGCGGGTGCCCATGGGACTGGTGAGCGAGATCTCTAGGTCGCCGCGGCGGCTGTAGGCCAGCGAGAGCCGCACCTGGACGTGCTCCAGCGAGCGGATGTGGTTGTGGCCGCCGGTGCAGGCGGACACGTTCTTCCCCACTTCCATCTTTGGCAGGATGGGGCTGGATGGGGGGTGGGGACCGTTCTGGCCGCCTGCTGGGAGGGGCAGCTAGCGGGCGGGGCTGGGTGCAAAGTCTGGGGGGAGCCACCCTCCTGTTTGGCGGATGGGTAAACCAAGGCCTTGGCCCTTCCCCTGGACGGTAGTGGCGGGGCTGGGTGAGGGCAGCGGAGGTGGCAGGTGGGCCGGGGAAGGGGCCCTCCTCACGTTGGCGCATGCACGACCCGGATGCTGCATCTCTTCTGCGGCTGCGTGGGCAGCCAGGCGCGAGCCATGTCCACCAGCAGGCCAGCGTCCAGCAGCCCATAGCCGTAGTGGTGGCTCACTGCACAGAGTGGCGGCTGTCACTCACCTGAGGGCACCGCACCCCAGTCCCCACCCAGCCCCACTGCACCTTGGCGCCCCACGCCGTTGACCCTCCAGTCCTCGGCCTGTAGTTGCGCAGGTTTGGACGCACGGACCACCAGGTGCTGCATGTCCCTCCAGGTCAGCAGTGGGCTGGGCGGAGCAAGAGTGGCTGAGCTGGGGTCGTGCCCCTGAGGGCAGGGGAGTGGGCGGCCCCCACAGTCACCTACTTGGCCTCCAGAGCCAGGGCGATCATGCCTGCAGCCAGCGGGGCAGAAGCAGAAGTACCCGTGTGCCTGTCTGTGCAATGGTGGTGCAGGTCCGTAGTGACCTGGGGGGAGAGGGGGTGGGACTTGGGGACCCAGTGCATGGTGCAAATGCAGCCATTGTTCAGAAAGTACTGGGGACTGAGCAGGGTGCCGCGGAGCACACCTCCCACCCAGTGACTAGGGAGGCTGAGGCAGGAGGATCCTGAGTTTGAGGGCAGAAGGGCCCTGGGCAGCTTAGCGGAACTTTGTATCAAAAAATAAAAAATAAAAAAGAGGGAGGCTGCGGGTGTGGCTCTGTGGTAGATCACTTGCTTGAGGCCCTGGGTTTGACCCTCAGTGCTGGAGGAAGAAAAACTATAGACTAAGTTCAAAATGTATTAAGGACTGAGTCAAAGAGTAGTACAGACTAAACTCAAAAAGTATCAAGCATGAGTTCAAAAAGTATGCCAAGTGCTGAGTTTAAAAGTAGGAAGGACTTTGAGATGCCCAGACATTACCCTGGCTTCTACACCCAGGGAGCAGGCCCTGCCAGGAAGACACTGGGGACTGAGGGGCGAGAATGAGGTTTGGCTCCCAACACAGTGGAGCGGGCCAGCCTCGGAGACCCTCAGGCCCTGGGTGGTACGGAGGCCATGGGTGTCAGGAGAGGGGCTGTCGTTGGGGGCGGTGAGAAGGCTTCCTGGCAGCGTCAGCCCTCTGTGGGCGGAGGTTGGTTTTTGGTGTGGAAGGAGCCCCGGGAGGAATGAGAAGGCCCTGTGGTGGGTACCTCGGCCGACGGTAGGGGGCAGTGAGGGGGGGGAAGGAGCAGGGCAGGGTTCTTGGGGTAGGGCCCTGTGGGGGCGGGTCCTTCTCTGAGGCGTGGCGGGGCGGAGTCTTATGGGAATTGGGCAGGGAATGTGCAAGGGCGAGGCCTGTGTGGGGAGGATGCAGGGCATTGGGGGCGGTCTCTGTGGGGCGGGGCCTCGGCATGGGGGGCAATGCGTCATGGGGGCGGGCCCTGTGGGCATGGGGAGGGGCCTTTAGGGGGCGGCCTCCATGGGCGGGACCTTGGGGGCGGGGCCACGGCATGGGGCTAGGTGTGGTTAGGAGGAAGCCCTGTGGAGATGGGGCGGGGCCTTTGAGGGGCGGGGCCTTAGCATTGGGGGCAAGGCCTCTGGGGCGGTCCCTGTGGTGTGGGCGGGGCCTCTTCGGGGGCGGGGCTTGGGCGGGGCCGGGGGTGCACTCACGATCTGCGGGTCGGTGGCCACACCGCTGCTGAAGGTGGTAGTGAGTGTGGAGGCGCAGGCCTCGCTGTACCAGGGCACGCGGCCCTGCTGCGTGGCACTGCCCACGGACAGCGTGTGGATGCTGTTGGTGTAGCCGTCGCAGTTGCAGTTGTCGTAGTGGAGGCCGCCGTTGCCCGAGGCCCAGACGAAGAGCGTGCCCAGCCCGCCGCGGCCCTGCGAGGGAGGCGCGACCGGAGCGGGGATCGGCGCCAGCCCGGGCCTGTGCCCCGCGGCCCCGCGCGCGCTGCTCACCTCGGTCACTCCGCGCCGGAAGGCCTCCCGCGTGAGGAGGCCCGGGCCATCCACCGTGCGGCCATCGTCCTCCGGGCCCCAGCTGGCGCTGTAGATGTGGATGTGCTGCGGCCTCAGGCTCAGGGACTGCGCCTCTACGACGTCGGTGATGCTGCCGTCCAGCATGCGCACGCCTGCGCGGGGCAGCGGGGCCTCTCGCGGCAGCCGCACCCCGCACGGATGCCTCGCCGCGCCCTCCGCCTCTCTGAACCAGGCTCCTGGCTGGCCTGCCCGCGCTCCCCAGCCTCCCCTGCCTCTCCTGTTTCCTTAGCCTCCCCAGCCTCCCCTGCCTCCCCAGCCTCCCCGCATCACCGCGCTGCGCCCCACGGGTCCTGCTACCTCCAATTCGGGCGTTGAAGGCCACTCCAGCGCCGCAAAAGCCGTTGTTAGCTATGGCGGCCACCTCCCCGGCACAGCGGGTCCCGTGCCTGGGGCCGTGGCAGAGAGAGGCACCGTCAGGGCCCAGCAGAAGCACCGGGGATCCTTGGCGCCCCGTGGGACTCTGGCTCACCGGTTCTCATCACTTGCCGTGTATCGAGGCTGGGGGTCTGAGTCGTAGTCATTGAAGTCATAGCTGGCCAGGGGGTCCTGGGGGGACAGGTGGGGACAGGAGGGGCGAGTGAGGTGTCCCTGGGGTGGGGTCACAGGGAGGCCCCGCCCCAGCCACCCGAGTGCGCACGTAGTTGGCCCAGAGGTCCGGGTGGTCCTTCTCGATTCCATCGTCCAGGACCGAGACCACGATGCCCTGGCCAGTCAGGCCCTGGCTCCACACCCGCAGGATGTTCAGGTCCGGCTGCATCTCGTTGTTCTGTGCGAGGCAGGAGCAGCTGGGCTCAGCGGGGCTCAGGCTGGCTCTGCCCGCCCACTGGGCCCAGCCGCTCACCATGTACCACTGCTTGGAGAACCATGGGTCTGTGGGCACCGCCAGGGAGCGCTTCACCCGCCGCCGCAGCGTCTGCTGCTGGAACCACAAAACCTGCGGGGTACACGCCGCTGCACTGCCTGTGGCTGGCCCCAGGGCTCCTCCATGGGTGGGAGCTCTCCAGGGTCCGTGTCATGGGACCCCATGTCTGCAGGGGCTGCTCTGAGCCTTGGGCCCTGTCTGCAGTCGCAGGGTCCCAAAGCTCTCAGAGAGCCTGTTCTCAGGCCCACGGATGCATGGCTGAAGCCAGGGAGGAGTGGGGCTCCTCTGGCCCCAGCCCTGCCCCTTCCCCACTCCCTGTTCTAGATCTTTCTGTCTGAGTCCTGCCAGGTCTCTTGGCATCACTTCTAAAACCAGCCACTTGTCCCTCTCCTTGGCTGAGATACCCCCCTGCCCCAGGGCTACACACTTTCTCCAGGTGCCCACAAATCCCTGCCTGTCTGGCCCCAACTGGCCTCCCTCTTGCTCATTCAGCTACACCCACAGTGATGACCATGATGTTCCAAGAGCCCATGAACTCATTTCCACCCCAGGACCTTTGCATATGTGGTTCTGCCAGGCCTACCGCTCTTCCTCAGGCTTTTGTCCTTCCTCCTTACCATCTTCATCTCCCACCCCCAAAACAGCTCACATCCCCTCACTCCCATCTCAGAGATCAAGGCCCTGTCAGAAGAGACTGCTTAGCTTCAGTTTGGGGAGCTGGCCCTGATCCGCCACAGGCTCTGGAAACCACAAAATTCCTCAGCCTGGCATCACAGAGCTTTTCTTTCTTTCTTTTTTGGTACCGAGGGTTGAACCTAGGACCTTGCACTTGCATGCTCTGCAAGTGCTAGACCACTGAGCTGCACCCCCAGACTGTTTTTTTACTTTTTTGAGGCAGGGTCTCACTAAATTACACTGACTACCTCTGGTCTTGAATTTGCTCCTGCCTCCACCTCCCTGGCTGTTGGGATAACAGGGGTGTGCCACCACGCCTGGCTTCAGAGAGCTTTTCTTAATGGGAGCCGAGACCAATCCCGCCCAGGTGCCTGAGTCTGGACAGAATCTGGTTGTGGTCTCAATTCAGCTATGGGCACATTCGGTGACTCCAGGCTATCTAGTCTGGAGAACTGTTTTCCTGGGTGGTAAAACAGACAAGTTCCCTTCACTGCTTCCTGTGAGCTGGAAAGGAAGGAGCATCACCTGTCCCTCCTCGCCAGAGTAACTGGACCCTCCATCCTTCTGGAGGGCAAGGGGAGCAGCAATACGTACACACCATGTGCCAGGCCCTGGTGGGACCCGTGCTCACACATACGTTACCTGTGTGGGTCCCCACTGCCGCGACCAAGTGGAAACCGGTTGCAGAGAGAGCCAGTAGGTCACTGAAGGCCACGTGGCTGCTCATACCAGTCACACGAACCACAGAAAGCAGTGTGTTGGCCCCCAGTCGGGGGCTGGGACCCCCAAGGCCAGGCTCACCTTGGGATCTTTCTTCAAGCGCAGGCGGTGGCCCCAGTGCGGGGTCAGGGACTGCTGGACCACCCCCCGGTGCCTCAGGTGGAAGTACTGCCCATCAGGGAAGATCTGGGAATGGGGGAACAGTCTCACCAATGGGACCTGGCCCCCTGACCAAGTCCTCCTCACCTCCAGGGAAGGGGACCAGACAGCCCTTGCTTCCACTCTGCCCCAAACAGGCATCCGGGGCTGGGCTTAGCATGCACCCTAGGAGTCTCAGAAGCCACAGTTGGCAGTGGCGGGGGTCGTCTGTGGGATCTTGATATTTAGGGAGCCTTGGGGACCCTCTCCCATCACTCAGGGTCTGAGGTCACCCAGCCCCCCCAACTTCCTATCCATCCGGGTCCCACCCACCTGCCCCAGGTTGACGAAGCCAAATTTGTGTGCCAGGCGCTCGGCTTCCGGGTAACCCTGGGTCACTCGCACAGCCCAGCTGCTGACGTAGATGGGGGCCCGAGCGGAGGTCCAGCCCACACCCAGGGGGCTGACAAGGGCCAGGCCCAGGGCCCAGGCCAGGTGCAGCCAGAGCACAGTTGGGATGGGCCGCATGGCGGCGGGGGCGGGACCGGAGGCGGGGCCTCAGGAAGCTCCTCCCCTGGCCAAACCGCCGAGTTGGCCCCAGCGCCATAGCAACCCAGATGGTTTCAACTCCCAGCTGGCCGTGGGGTTCCTTTCCCCCATTAGGGGTGGGAAGATTTAACAGAAGCCTGTGCGGGGAGACATACGCCTGCAGGCCTAAGCCCTGTGGAGCCTAAGTCTCCCCGTTTGTACACTGACCCACATCTGGCCCAGAGGAGCAGGTTAAAAGTTGTACTAGGCTCCACCCTTTTCTTTGACCCCTCCCATTTCCTCACACACCCCTCCCTCGGGAATCAGCCCTGCCCCCTTCTGTTCCAACCAGAATTGCTCCTTCGAGTTAAGTCCTGCCTCCTCTGCTTAGCTCCGCCCCGTCCCCGCCACGCCTCCTTTATGATCAGCCCCTCCCTTCCTCCCGTTCTTCCAATCAACTCTAGCCTTTCTCCAGCCCCGCCCCCTCATTACGCTCTGCCCTGCACGCCCCTCTCCTCTCCCAGCTCCACCCACCTCGACGGCTCACCCAATAATCCCCGGCCCTGACGCCTCTTCTCCAATCAGCTACGTCTCCCTTCTGCTCGGCCAATCGGCGTCCGCGGCCGCGGCGCCCCGCCCCTCTCCTGGCAGCTTCCCAGCCGCTGCGGCCGCTGCCCGCCAGAGGGCAATGCGGCGGAGGAGACGGGGCAGGCCCCACCTCCTTTGTCCGCCCTGCCCTCCCATTGGCCGGAGCGGGGGGCCGGAGGCGGAGCCCGGGCCGGGGGCGGACACCAGCGGCGCCCGAGCGGAGCCGGGCGGTCCCCTAGCGGGCAAGGCGGTGCGCCCTGCGCGGAGCCGGTGCGCGGGGCGGCGGGCGAGCTCTAGCTGCCAGTCCCGCGCCCGCCGGTGTCATGGACGGCCTGCGCCACCGCTTCGAGCGCTTTCTGGAACAGAGGAACTTTGTCACCGACGCGCTTGGGGCGTTCGAAGCCAGGACCGGTGTCGAAAAACGGTATCTGGCCGCGGGTGAGCCGGCGGGGTATTCGTCCCATTGCCCCGACAAGCGCACTGAGGCCCCTGGCACCGGGTCTCGAACCTGTGGCCGCGCCGGCTGCGCGGTTCGGTCTGGGTGGAGCGCGTGCCCAGGTGTCTAAGCAGAGACCCAGATCCTGGGGAGGTGGGAGGACGTGGATCGGCCCAGGCCCCCTGTCCTTTTCCCACCACCCCTTGGCACCTGCCAGCTGCCTCTGTGCCCTCCGTCCCTACCCCTGGGTGCCCGCCAGGCCCAAGTCCGGTTTTTCCAGTTGCCCAGCCGCCCTGAGGGAGCAGGAGGCCATCCAGCTCCAGTGCCCTGTATCTCCTGCACCCCTTCCCACGAGCACCCCAGCCCAGCAGCGAGGGCAGACGTCCCCCTTAGCTGAGGGGAGGCCCAGGCCAGGAGGGGACCCGACCCTCCCGAGTGCCATCCAGGTCCCTCTTCTCTGCCCGCCCTCTCCCCTTGGCTTTGCGTCAATATTTGTTGAGTAGGGCGGACAGCCGTGGTTAGCGTGGCCTGGAGAGCCAAGGCACCCGCTGTGGCTGTGTCCCAACCCCACCCTTTTCTGCAGCTCTGTCAGGTGAGCCCTGGGTCCTCACTACCTCAGGGCCTCCCTCCCGCTTTGTGCAGTCCTCAGAAGGCCACAGCCTCTTCCAGGAAGACCCCCATCGCAGCGAATCACAAGGACGCGCTGGCCAGACCCTGGGGCCTTGGTGTCAAGGACAGTGACTCTGAGCACCTCCTGTGGAGAGGGTCTGGGAGTCCAGCGTCCTCCCATTTTCCCACCAGCTGGAAGATGTGACACAGCCCGAGGGGTTCTGTAATCTATGCCCAGACCCGGGGGGGCTGTGCCCAACCTCTCCTTCCCCCCAACTCTGCTGGACGCCATGACCAGGCTGTGCCCCCCCATCCCTGACCTCTGCCCTGGCATCTCATATCACTGATACCAGTGAGTGGGTAATTTAGGTCATAGAGCATTGAGACAGAGGTGGCTGAGAGGAGCAAGCAGGGTGTCACTGAGGGGGAAACTGAGGCACAGGGAGACAGGGCCAGATGGGAGGCCGCCTCCTCCTCATCTGGACTATATCCCCCTCCATGCCCCATCCCGTCTGTTGCCCTTCTCCAGAGCCGTGCCCCTCCCCCATCCCTGATATCCAAGGTTATCTTCCTCCTGCTGAGGTTGCAGCAAGAGAGATTTAGGGGAAGGATGTCCTGGGCGTGCCCTCCTCCCCCTCAGCAATGCCACAGAGCCGTGACCTCTCCCTATGCCCCTGGTGTCGATATAGGGACGTTTGCACGTGACCTGCTCCAGATTGCCAGCAGTGCCCCAGGTACCAGATGAGGCAACTCAAAGGCAGGCATGACCAGGAGACCACACAGCCTCCCAGGGCCACCTGCCCCCACCTCCTGCTCTGACCTCCGGCCCTGGAGGATAGAGGCTAAAGCGGTAGAAGGAAGGACAGGGGGCCGGCGATTGTGCCCTTTGGCCCCCAGGTGGCCTCTCTCCTGCCGCAGATAACAGCTTCAGGGAGGGAGGAGGCTGTCCCAGCTCTCCTGAGGGCAAAGGTTCCCTGAGGGATGTTGGGCACGCTGCTCCCCGGCCCCACATCACCCCATGTGGAATGAGATAAGGCAGAAGGGGAGCTGAGCCTGGCCCGCGATAAGCTCTCACCGGATGCCACGGGCTTCACTGTCGTTCTGAGTCAAGTCAGGACCACGGCAGGGCCCAGCCCCAGTCATCTTTGACTCCATTGCCGGGAGTATGCGTCAGTGGCCAGAAGGTGCCCAATAAATGTGTAGGAAGGAGGAGTCCCCCCAGAAGGCAGAGTCTATTCCCATGCCCACTTACAGATGGGGAGACTGAGGCTCCAGGCAGAGACAGCCTTGCTCAGTGTCCAGGCATGAGAACAAGAGGCCCTCCTAGCTTTGGGGATCCAGACGTAGGCTTTGCTCCCTATCTTTAAGGCAGGAGCTCTCAACGTAGGTGACACCATCCCTGCATTTGGTGATGTCTGGGGACGTGGGTCATGACTGGGGAGTTCCTGGCATGGAGTGGGTGGAGGCCAGGGGCACTGCTCAGGCCCCTGCAGAGCCCAGGTGCCCCCCAGAGAACTGCCTGGCCCCAAACGTTAGCAGTGAGGAGGGGAAGCAGTGCGGAGGGGGAGCCCTGCCATGAAGTGTGGAAGAGGAGGAGTGCGGAGGGGGAGGAGTGCGGAGGGGGAGCCCCACTGGGTGAAGGTATGGTGGCCCTTCTCGCTGGGAATGGAGACTTTTTTTTCCGTTTGTGGCGCCAGGACCTTGCACACGCGAGGCAGGGGCTCTGCCACTGAGCTGCTGTTCCTGGAGCTCCCTTAGTTTTCCATTCAGAGCCAAGGTCTTGCTAAATTGCGTGGGCCACCTCTGGCCTTGAACTGAGTCGCTGGGATGGCGGAGGTGGCCACCACAGCTGGAATTGGGTCAGCAGGACCAAAGGGCCTCTGTTTACATTTCTTCCCAGTCACTCAGATTCAGAGGCCGGCGTCCCCCACAGGGCCCAGATGGGAAGCTTATCACACGCCCCCGCAGACAGTCACCTTCACCAGGTGTTCAGTGGCACCTCCTCCTCCACTCCACTGAGCCCTGGCCCCGAGCTCAGGCGCTTCCCCACCCTCGGCCACCCTCTCCGCCCCGTGAGGGAGACGGATGTGTTGAGCAGTTACAGACACAGGGCCCAGGGCTCGAGGCAGCGCCGGGCAGAGCATGGGTGTCCCAGGAGCAGCTTCCCCATCCCGGGAGGACATGACCACTTCAGGCTGCGTGGGGAGGCCTGGGCCTGCAGCCTGGGTGCGGGGGCCACCCAGGTCCCCGCCCAGCGCCCCTCTCTCCCTTAGGAGCTGCCACTCTTCTAAGCTTCTACCTTCTGTTCGGCTGCGGGGCCTCTCTACTGTGCAACCTCATCGGATTTGTATACCCCGCATATGCTTCGTGAGTGCAGCTGGCCGGCCACGAGGGCAGGGGGCCCCGGCTTCCCGGGTGGCCCCTGAGCCCACCTGACCTCCCCACAGAATCAAAGCAATCGAAAGCCCAAACAAGGAGGACGACACTATGTGGCTCACCTACTGGGTGGTGTACGCCCTGTTCGGACTGGCCGAGTTCTTCAGCGATCTACTCCTATTCTGGTTCCCTTTCTACTACGCGGGCAAGGTGGGGCTGGGGGGGACGTGCGGCCCCTTCCCAGACCATCTGTAGGGGGAGGCCCAGCCCCGAGTAGCAGGTGCGACAGTGCTGTTGCTGCCCTGCCCACCCACAGTGCGCCTTCCTGTTGTTCTGCATGACCCCCGGGCCGTGGAACGGGGCCTTCCTGCTGTACCACCGTGTCATCCGCCCGCTGTTTCTAAAGCACCACGCAGCCGTGGACAGCGCCGTGAGCCACCTCAGCGGCCGGGTACTGGACGCAGCGGCCGGAATAGCCAGGGACGGTGCGTGCTGGGAGGGGGGCACCAGGCTGGCTCTGTCTGTCCCATGGGTCTCCACTTTGATGTCCACCTGCCTGCCTCAGTCTGTCGTCCGTCCGTCTGTCTCCCAGCCTGCCGGTCCCCGGCTGCCCTCCCTTCTGTCCCCCACTGACCTTGGAGCCTGAGCCCTCCCTGCCATCCTGACCAGCCCCTCCTGAGGGCCACTGCCTGCCCTCACTGCCCGCCTCTCCCTCATGCTCTCGGGAGCCAGTTCTGCAGGCCTTGGCCCGCAGCCGGGCCCGCGTCACCCCGGCAGCGGTGGTGGAAGCCCCTGCCGCCCTGGAAGCCGAGCGTACGTACCAGCCCCGGGGGCATGGGGTGTACGTGTGCATTTGCGCATGTTCATGGCATGTGGTACACGCCCGCTGTCCTGTGTGCAAGGCATGTACTCGTGTGCACAGCCTGTGCGCGCAGGCCTGAGGGTGAGATGCATGCTTGCCTGCACCTGTGAGTGTGCACGTGAGCGTGTGGGAGTGTGTGCGAGCGAGTGCACTATAAGCATATGTGAGCATGTGTGAACGTGTATGAGCATGTGCACTGTATGTGCAAGCGTGTGCACCACGAGCGTATGCACCATGAGTGTGCGCACGTAAGCAAGTGTGTGCCCACCACCAGCCCAGGTCCATGGCCTCGCCCACCCTGCTCAGCCCCTATTCCCTGGGCCTGAGCGGAGCCCGGCCCCCTCACCCTGCCCTTCTCCACAGCCAAGGCAAGCCTGAGCCCGGCACCCAAGGACCAGTGAGGCTGCCGGCTGGTGAGAAGGACCCGGCAGCTGACTCCCCGGCCTCCTCTGAGGGCACCACAGACACCCCAACAGACCCACAGTCGGGGCTCTCGAGTCCAAGCAAGGCGCCCGGGACCCCCTTACGCTCCACCTCAGGCAACTCCCAGCCTCAGTCTCCAGCCAGCCCCATGTCCCGGGCACAGCCGGTCACCGGCTCGGGCAGTGGCTCCCAGCTGCCCAGCAAGGCCCGGGGCCTGGCTCGCGCGCGAGGCCACAACTCCAGCCGGCCCCAGAAGCGCACCCGACTCCCCAGCACTGCCTCGGGTCCCACCCAGCCAGCTGGCTCTACAGCCGGGCAGCATCCCTCTGTCCCCAACCAAGCGTCGCCCCCAGGCCACTCCCCCAGCGGCACGTCCTCCCCCCAGCAGTCCCCAAACAAAGCCTCCAGCGAGCCAGGGGACACGGCCCCCCAGCCCAGCAGGCGGGGCCAGAAGCGAGCGGCCACACACCCGGCCAACAGCACCTCGGTGCCCGAGCTGACTGTCCCCTGCTGCCCTGAGTCCTCTCTGGATTACCTGTCCGAGTCCACCACGGAGGTCACCTGCAGCTGGCCCCACTACAGACATCGGCTGCGCTGCCCACGGCACTGCTGGCTCCTGGAACACCTGGTTTACTAGGGTGACCCCCGGAGCTCCGGCCACGGGGAGCCCATCTGACGCGCCTGGGCACTGATGGCCCCACCTGAAGCACCGGCCCACTGGGCACCCACCTGAAGCACAGGGCCAATGACCGCCCACCTGAAGCACTGGCCTAACAACCGTCTACCCGAAACACCTGCCCGCTGACCGCCTACCTGAAGCACTGGCCTAACGACCGCCCACCTGAAGCACAGGCCCAACGACCACCCACCTGAAACACCTGCCTGCTGACTGCCCACCTGAAGCACCCACCCTGTGGGGCGGGGCACAATAAAGTCACCTGCCCAGGTTTGTGTTTCTTCTGTGCCAGGGCCAGGTGGGGACTGAAGTAGGAGCCTCCACCAGGGGCCAGCGCCATCCTACAGAGCAGGGAGCCGAGTCCCAGGAAGGCAAACTCGCCACGCCAGGTCCCACCAGGGGGCGCGCCGAGCCTCAGGGGCGTGTCCAGTGCCTAGTGGGGTCCCAGGTGCACACTGGGGGTGCTGCTGCTCCCCGCGTGCTCCGTGCCTGCTGGAGTCTCCCAGGTAGATCGTTCCTACTCATACCGAGTTCCTTCTACATCTACTGTGGGGACCCCAGGAGCCAAGAGGGGGACGGTGGCCTGCTGGGTCCAATGGCTTCATCCATTCATTCTATCCCTCAGCAAATGCTGAGCACCTACTGAATACCACACCCTGTTCTAGGAGCTAAAGGTATACAGCAAACACTCAGACAAAAATTTCTGCTCCCACAGATTTAGGGAGGTGAACTTGAGACGGTGGATATGTAAATCCCGCATGTCCTTCAGCTTTGCTGTGGGGCTTGCATGTTGCTGTGATGCTGAACGCTATGCCAGCGGTGTTTCAGATACCAGCAGGGCCACTCATGGTGGACAGGTTTCAACTGAACTTCCAGACTGAGAGAGTAGGGAGGAGGACCCAACAGCCCACTCCTGAAACAAATTAGCCATTGAAAATCCTATGAATAGCAGAGAAACACTGTCAGGTATAGTGCTGGAAAATGAGCCCCCAGGCTGGAAGGCATTCAAGAGACGACTGGGGAAGAGTTGCCTCCTCAAAGTAGAGTCGACCTTAATGATGGGAGTGGTGTAATGCCCCTGGGATCTCCATTTGCTGATGTGGTACAACTCAAAATGAGTAGAAACACAGTGGCTGGCACAATGGGCTCAGATGTGCATAAGATAGTGTCAGGGAGTGTTTTGTTCTGTTGTACAGGGGTCACTATAAGTTGGATCTGACTTGATAGTGCCTGACAGCAGCAACAACAAATATATAATGTGTCACAGGGAGATGATGTAACAGGGAAAACACAGCAAAGAAGGGAGCCTGGGGCCTGGGTCTGTAATCAGAGACATCTCTCACAAACTTGGCAAAGACATGACAGAGATGAAGACATCAGTGTGCAGATACTGGGGGCAAGAGTAATCCAGGCAGCAGGAACTGCAAGTGCAAAGGTCCTGGGGCAGGATCTATCCTGGAATGTTGGAGGAGCAAGGAAGCCCACGTGGTTGGAACAGAGGGAGCAAGGGGCAGAGAGGAAGGAGGGACCCCTTGGGGTGCACCTGGAGGGCATGGGGAGGACTTTGGCTTTTACTTGGGAGGTAGAATTTATCAGCAGGGAGAGCTGGGGGCTTACCATCAATGATAACTCCCACCTTGTATCCCTGTCCACATGGCACTGGAGACGGAGATCTCAGATCTGCTGGTCACTGGCCCAGCCTGTCCATGAATGTGGCCTGGCTGCAGCCCAGGGAGTGGATGGGAGAGTCGGGGCTCTGTCTGCCCGCCTTGTCCTTGAGGCAGGAAACTGACTCCAGCTCTGCCCCTCTCAGGCTGCCTGGGTCACTGGTCCAGGGAGGAGGGCCCGGTGGAAATCCTGACCTTCAGTCCCTCAACAGTCGTATTGCTTTTAATTTAAACATAGGGAGCTGGGCACTGGGACCACGCCTGTGATCCCAGCGCTTGGGTGGCAGAACCCTCATGAGACCCTGTCTCAAAACCCCAAAATAGTAATAAAGTGTCCGATCCCTCCCGCTTACCATGCTCACCATGTGGTGTTGCTGACAAAATCCTCCTGCCCAGGATAAACACCTTTACTTGAGGTACAGGAGCAACCGCTGCGGGTCCCTCCGTTTCCTCACCACGGATACAAGGTGCCGATTCTCAGTGCTGCTCATTTCCCCTGTAACAAACAGCCCCTCTAGTCAGATGTCTGTGCCGCGGTTCCCGGTCCCAGACTCCGGAGAACACAGTGCCCATTCACGGTCACTTCAGGCCACATCTTCACCTCCAACCTCAATGGCCGTGGCCTGTCCTCTGTGGACATGGTCAGTTCCCACAGAAACCAGAGCCAGCCACTGGAAAGATGAAGCGGGGCCCTGGGTACTTGGACTCTGTCTTTCTCCAGGGCTTTGTTCCAGTTTTTCATTTTCTTTCCTTTTCGCTTTGTTCTTCCGGAGCTGACCTGCAACTTGCTGGGCAACAGGTGTGCCTGGATCCGTAGCTGGATTTTCTTTTTTGTTTGGATACTGGAGGTTGAGCCCAGGGTCTCGCACATACTCTGGCACACGCCCTACCACTAGGCTGTGTTGTCAGCCCAATTTTTACTTTTTATCTTGAGCCGGCGTCTCTCTAAGTTGTGCAGGTTGCCTCTGGCCTTGCACTCGTGATCCTCCTGCCTCTGCCTCCTGAGCTGTGGGGATGACAACCGTGGCTACTGCACCCAGCTCGTTCTGTAGTTTTCACTGCTATTTATGATGTAAACCTGCGGCACAGAGAATCATACTCTTGATGGACAAGCGTGAATAGTTATTCCTATGTGAACTATTTTGCAGAACTTCCAGATCTTCAGTATTAACTTCATGAGCAAATTGGCAGCAAAGTTTACTGCCGATTGTCAAATGGCCCTCGTGGGATACGACATTGCCAGGCCAGGCCTTGGGGCCTCCTGCCCAAGGGACAATGGCACGCTCTTGGCTGCGGGGGCAGCTCGGTAGCCTCACACTGGGCACAGCCAGCCACCTCCATCTTTCCCCATCCTTGTCACATGGCATGGGGTCTAGGCCAGAATGGACGCTGTGCTGGGCTCACCAAGGATGTTACTGGGCAGCCCTGGATAGGTGTGTGGACCCCGAAGGTCCTGGACAGGTCAGCACCACAGGGTGGGGAAATCTCCATTCCCAGACTTGCGTCAAATCCCAGGTGAGGGGATGCCTGGGGGAGGGTGGCACACAGTCCCCACAGTCCTGAGCAGCCGCCGGCCATGCCATCGCTGGACATTGCGCCAATGTGCTCCAAGGAAGGACACAACACGGGCTGCGGGCACCCACCAGAAATGGGCCCAGGACCCTCGGGTGCAGCGAGTCGCGGGCGCGTGGAATCCCCTTCTTCCGTCTCCTGACGCCAGAGGGCGCTGGGGCTCCATGTGTCTCTGCAGAACCGGCTGCACCTTGCGCTGGGCAAACCCGCTCCTGAGCTCCCCCTGCACCGCACTGGGGCACCGGAGGCAATGGGCAGCTAAGTGACCACCTGCCTCCTCCAGGGCCAGGCTCAGGCCATTCCAGGGCCTGCTGGGTGTCTGGCATACAGGAAGCACTCAATAAGTGCTCATTGCAGGAATGCACAACTCAACATAGGGGTTAGGGGAGGCCAGAGGGCAGTGCAGTCCCCAAGGCCAAAGTCGGGAGGGCCTCAGAGGGGGCTCACTCGCAGATGGGGAAACTGAGGCCCATAGAGGGGCGGGGCTGGTTTGGGGTCCGCTACAAGGTCAGGGGCCAAGTCCAGTGATGTGCTACACCCGCTACCCCCACCACCCTCATCCTGCCTGAGGGTAGCAGCTGCAGTCAGCAGCCGTCAGATCGTGCGGGGAGCCCAGGTCCCAGCCCCAGGAAACACCCAACTGGGTGGCTGCAGGATGCATCATCCCAAAGGACAGCATGGACCACCGAGGCAGATGGAGGAGGCAGGGGCTGTCCCCCTTGGGGTGCCCCACAGAGGTGAGTTTGCTGAGTGACTATACGACCCGGGATGTACACAGCCCAGACCTGTCCTCTGGTTCCAGAAGATCTAAGGAAAATATAGGGGCTGAGGGGCCCCGCAGGGCAGAGTCAAACCCATCTCCTCAGCCAGGAGGATCCCAGGGGGCCTGATACAGACCTGTGGCTTAGGGAGGGTCTCAGGCCCTACAGAAGCCCCATTTCTTCCCTGCCTGCCTCCATCCTTGTCTGCGCCCTGTCCTCACCCCATACCATCAGGCATGCTGAGGGAGGTTCGGGCACCCTACATGAGTGTCATTGCAACAAAGTGTCCTCTGGTCACTACGGTTCAATCCATGTGACTAAGGTGCCTTTTTTTTAAGTGTTTGTAAAAATTTAAGAATAAAAAGAGTGGACAGTACTCTGTTGACTGGAGGACACTCAACCAGAATCACAGAAGCTGTCAAGATTCTTTCTGAGCTTCCTAACACCCAGAGTGAAGAGGGAAGTTGGTAGGTTGTAGTGCCTGGGTAGGCATATCTTCTAAAGGCCATGCCAGTTTGTGAGTGTTTCTGAATACATGAGGTGTGTATACAAATGGCAGTGAGAAAAGTAAGCACAGACCATCAGAGTTAAACAGTGAGGAGCTCTCTGGTAACCAAAGAAAGGGGAAATGGATACACTGTAACATCGTGTTAGGCATATCTTCCTCTAGGACTCCCTTGTTCATGACAGTGTCTCTGAGCAAGTGATTGTGAGGCAAAGAAAATTAAAAGCAGATACAATATTTCTCGGGGTAAAACAGCTATGAGTTTCCTGGCAGCTAACATGAGCGGGAAAATCAGAGTTAAAGATTTTACTGTCTCAGTGTGTCCTCAACAATGTCTGCCTGCTAGGGACCGACTGTATGCCAACCTGTGTAAGTTATGTGCGATAAGGAATCACATGGTTGCGAGCTATTTCTGAGCTCCCTGTAAGCCAGGGTGAGAGGGGAAATACATTGAGATTGAGCTGGGCAGGTGTGTCTTTCTTGTTGCATGTGATGAAGGCGACCTCCAGTGGCTCAGACAGGGCAGCGCCGGGCAGCCAGCCGAACACGGCTGTCCTCTGCAGGGCTCCAGGGCCGAGCGTAGCCGGCGTGGGGCAGCAGCAATCGGTCCTGTGTGCCGTCGGGGCTGACAAGGCGCCTCGCAGCCAGCAGATACTCTTGCTGGGGGGTAAGCGGCGGGCAGGGGCAGTGGCCAGGCGCCCACACGTACTCCCGAGTCCGCAGAGGTGAGCGGTTCTTGTAAATGAGCAGTATGCGCACCTCGTAGCGCGTCTCCTGGGCCTGGCCGTGTCGGCCCAGCACGCGGGCCTGGAACACTGCACACAGGGTGGGGGCCACCACCGGAAGAGGAAACCGAAGGTCAGGTGGGGCCTCAGAGGGTCAGGAAGCCCGGGGGCCAGGGTCAGGTCAGAGATCAATGACAGGCTAGGGGCTCCATCAAGGAGTCACGTTAGGGTTAGAATAGGAGGTCAAAGGTGAAGTCTGGTCAGGGTCAGAGGTCAGTGAGGATCAGAGATCCTCAGGATCAGAGATAAGTTCAGGCTTACTGGGGGGCTGGGAGAGGGTCTGCATCAGGGGCTCACCAAAGTCGCTGCTGCAGTAGTGGAGCAGGCGGTGGGCGCGGCCACGAGTGTCTGGGCAGGGCGGGCAGGGGTCTGCAGGGGGCAAGGCTATCAGGAGCAGAGGCCCCACATAGGCCTGCCCCACCCTGGCCATCCCTGCCTCACCTGGGGACGGCGTGGGGACCTGTGCAGGGCCTCGGGCCGTGGGGACCTTGGGAGGCTGAGGCTCCACCTCCCGTGGCTGCGGCTGCCTCAGGGACCAGCCCAGGGCCTGCACCTGCGCCTGGAAGGGGCCATAGCGCTCCCTGGGCAGCCAGAACTCAAAGTGCACGCCAGGGTTGGGCTCCTGCAGGAGGACCTGGAGAGGGGAGGACAGGCCTGCCAGCTGCTGCAGGCCCGGCCTCCACCCTCTGACCCAGGCCTCCACCCTCCGACTGACCCCAGCCTCCACCCCTGACCCCTGCCTCTCCCTTCAGGCCTATCCCAGCATTCCCACTCTGTCCCACTTCCCGCTCTGGTCCCTCTGTCCCAAGATGTCACCCCCTGTCCCTCTGTGTCTGGTCTCCCTGCTCCGACCCTCACAGAGGCCATCCCCGAACCTGCAGGAGCAGGTCTTGAGAGGTGGGCCCGGCCGCCTCCAGCGTCTCCTCTGGTCCCGAGGTACGGGTATAAACCACTCGGGTGCCCGCAGCCTCGTAGGTGCCCGGCGGGCTGACCACCCAGTTCCCGTTCAGCACGTAGTGGCCGTCACCCCCCATCAGTGCTGCAAGGCAAGGGTCAGCCTAGGCTCCCAGGCACAGTCCACCTGTCTCCCGGACCTCAGGTCCCCGCGTCTGGCCCTAGGCAACCACCACGGAGCCTCCCCTCAAGACCCTATGGTACCCAGGCTGTTGCGGCTCCTCTGGGCAACGTGGATGTGTCTGGCGCCCTCAGGGATGAGGGTCACGTTCCAATAGCCGGCGAAGGCCCCTGGGCAGGAGGTAGGAGAGCGTTGGAGTGCGGTGGGGATGGACATCAGGGGCGACGTGGGGCGTAAATGGTAAATGGCGTCCTGCCCGAAGGCAGCCAGCAAGGGTCCCCGCAAGGACTGGAGTGTAACAGGGAAAGGGTTAAAATCCCGCGCGTTCTGGGAAGGGTGGAACAACCTCCCATTGGCCAATCAGAATGAAGAGTGAGGGAGCTGGGCCGCTGACTGCCCAATCAGCAAGGGCCTGCGCTCAGTAGCCTCGCCCCCCACAGTGTGTTAAAGGGACCTCTCTGGACTTGCGTGTGCAAAGGGAAAGGACGGGGCCGGCGGTCACCAGCATCACGGAACACGCGCTGCACGAACAAGCACGAGTCGTTGGCGCCTCCGCAGCGGCCGCAGCGGTCCTCGAGGGCGCCCGAGCCCAACACCCCGTCACAGCCAGCGCTCTGCGTGGTGGGGAATGCTGGGTGTCACAGAGGCATGGAGGAGGGGGCTAGGAGAAGGGCAGGGCCTGGAGAGAGAAGGGTGGAGCCCTGGAGGTGGGGCCTGGAGAAAAGGGTGGAACCCTGAAGGAGGGGCGGGGCCTGGAGTTTTTAAACCAGGACTAGGAGTGGAGGGACGGGATCTGGGAGAAGGGTGGAGTCTAGGGGAGGCGGGGCCTAGAGGGAGAGGATAAGCAGGGCCTGGATGGGAGAGGTGGGGCCTGGAATAAAAGGGCCCTGAGGGTAAGAGGGCCGACCCTGTAGAGAGGAGGCAGAGAGAAGGCGGAGAGGCCTAGGAAAGGGCGGGGCCTAGAAGGAGGGCGGGGTCTGTATCATTGGGGCAGGGCCTTATTGTGGGGACCGGGCCTAAAAGAAAAGGAAGGTGAACCTGGGGCAGGGCCAAAGAATAAAAGGGCGGGTCCTCGAGGGAGGAGGCTGGGGTGGAGCCTAGGAAGGGGTGGAGCTTGGAAAGAGATGGGCGGGGCCTGGGAGGGAGGTGGGTCCTGATAGAGAAGAGACAGGGACCAGGAGTGGAGCCTGAGGTTACAAGGGAGGGGCCTGGAGGTGAGGCCCAGATGTAGGAGGCGCAGGCAGGGTCTGTAGGGGAGATGGACAGGGCTTGGGACAACGAATCCTTACCATGCAGCGGCCAGCCACGCAGAGACCCTGGGCACCTGGGCTGCAGGGCGTGCCATCCAGGACACGGCCGAAGCTGTGATAGAAGGCATGCCCCTCAGCCAGGCAGTTGAGGTCACACTGGTTGGGTGCTGGGAATGGGAGGAGAGGGTAAGCCAGGGACTTCTCCTTGAGTTCCAGTCCCCAGACCCCAAGCGCCATCAGGCAGCCCATCCCTTTGTGTGGATGAAGTCCAGAGATCTAGCCACAGCCACATCTCCAGGCTGAGGCACAGCCAGGACTGGTACCCTCTGCCAGGCTGGTACCGTGGGGCTGCATTCATTCCCTCGTGCATTTAGGGCTGGTCTTTAGGAGTTCTCAGATGCCATCCCTTATCAACATCCTCTCCATTCTTCCTGCTTTCTTCCATTCATCCCTCACTCACTCACTGACCATCATTGACCATCTATTATTTTTTAGACACTGCTGTGAGCTCTGGGTTGAAGCATGGGGCAGAACTCACTGAGTGCTTGGGTCCCACACTGAGCATTGCTCCCTCCCACCCAGGACCCTCTCCAGACCACCCAGGCCCCGCCCCTCACTAAGCCCCACCAATGGCTTCCTCTCTCCAGGCCATCCCCAGGTCTCAGCCCCCTTTCACGCTGCATCCTCCTCATCCAGACCCAATAATGTGTGTGTGTGTGTGTGTGTGTGTGTGTGTGTGTGTGTGTTACTGGGGGTTGAACCCAGGGCCTTGCACTTTCCTGCTTTGCAAGTGCTGGACCACTGAGCTGCACCCCTAGCCCATTTTTTTACTTTTTGAGACAGGGTCTCGCTAAATTACACAAAACTGCTTCTGGTCTCAAACTTGTGATCCTCCTGGCTCTGCCTCCCGAGTAACTGGGATTACAGGCATTCGCCACTGCGCCCAGCAAAATGTGTTTCTCCAGTACAGACTGTGTCCTGTGGAGCCTGGTTCTGTCTCTTGCCCCTGCTGGGCCTCAGTTTCCCCTTCTACCTGCCAGCAGGGCAAAATAGGCTGTGGGATCACACCCGCAGGCACACAGCCCTGATTCCCATCCAAGCTGCTTCTGGCTCCCACCCTGCTGAGTGTGGCTGGAACGGATCCTGAACTGCCCCTCGTGGGCCTCTGTAAGGGTGGAAGCATGGCTGTGTTCCTACAACTCTCAGGACGGAAGCAAGGAAAGAAACAAGAAAAAGAGGAAAGAAAGCCAGCCATGAGGCTGGCTTTTGCTGTCTGTATGCCACCACCATGGTGTCTCCAGCTTCCTGTCTCCCTGAAATCTGGAGGCATGCTGCCCGGGGCACCCAGTTATGTAACTTGCTATTTTCAGCTCAGTGTGCCAACAGTTCCTGCTACTGGGATAACTTTGAGAACTCTTGGCCATGGGTACAGCACTAAGTCAATCCTCAAGTCTGGTGTTTGACCCTATGCCAAATGGACCCCAGGTTCCCTCTGTGACTGCTTCATGTGTCACTTCACCAACTCCTACATATCCTTCAGAGCCCCAGTACGAATGCCCTCTTCTCTGTGCAACTCTGCAATTCCCTCTTTCTCCTCCTGAACCAGCCCTGACTCCAGAAGACCAGGCTAACTCACCCCCATGAAAGGGCACCCACTGGTAGGTCTTCTGGGTGCCCAGGACCGGGTGGCCATTGTAGAGAGCGCACTGCAGGTCACGGAAGGGCACAGCTCCTGTCGGGCAGTTCTGGGGGCAGAGACAGGCGGGTCAGCCCCGGGGCACCCAGACAACCTGGCAGTGTGGCAGGCCTATGTGGGGGCCCGAGTGAGGAAGAAGAGGGCTGGAGGGCATTCACACTGGGGCTCTGAAGGATATGTAGGAGGGCTGTGCAGAGCCTACCGGCAGCTGGCAGAGGCGGTACTCGTGGCTGTCTCCCCAGCACGGCCCTTCCTCGGGGAACCTGCGGGGCACAGGGCGGCCTGAGTGAGGCCAGCACAGGCTGGGCCCCATCCCAGGGCGGCCCCTCCCGCATTCCAGCGTGATCTTGGGATTAAAGGGCGCAGCAAGTGTGGGCAGGCCAGGGGCGCGGCGGGGGCGGGGCAGGCTGGCAGGAGAGGCGGGACGAGGATCCTGGCCCCTCCCCACCGCGTCTCCCGGCTCACCTGATGCAGCGGCGGCTGCGCACCGAGAGGCCCTGCCCGCAGGAGCTGGAGCAGCGGCTCCAGGACACCCAGGGCGTCCACTCCCCGGGACCCTACTTGGGGAGAGAGTAACAGGTCAGCCAGCAGGCCAGCCGGTGGCCCCACACCAAGGACCACTCCCGGCTCCCATCTGCACCCGGCTCCTGCCCCCGCTTACCTGAGCACTACTCCCCAAACCACAGCCCAGGAGGGTCCATAGAAGGAGCAGAAGGTTCTGGAAGGGGTGGGGTCTGGGGGAGCAAAGGGGGCCTATGCAGCGGGCACCCGCTGGACAGAGGCTGAACCCCATTTCTGCCCTGGCTGGCTGTGTGATCTTGGAGAGTAACTAAACCTCTCTGAACCCCTTGTCGTCTCTGAAAAGAAATGAGGTGATAATAGGGACCCCCTGGCAGGAGAGTTTGGGGGGGCTGTTGGACCAGCAGCATACAAAGTGGGGAGAAGTCAGAGCTTTATCTGCTAGTATTATGAGCTGTGTGCTGTCTTATAATGCACACAGTAGGCACTTAATGTTTGATGATTGAAGGAATTGTTCACAGACAGCTCAGCCCCTCTCCACCCGTCCCCATCACCATGACTTCTACCTTCCTGTGTGGTCAGAGGCCAGCCATGCCGCTGCCCCAGGCCTCAGTTTCCCCATCTGTGCAGTGCGGGGTCTCTGGGCTTAATCCATGGTTCTGTGAGCCCCTGCAGAGGGTGTGGTTGGTGGGGGCTGGGTCAGGAGCTTGCTCCCTGCACCCCAGCCTCCAGGGCCCCCTCAGCTGCCAGCCCCTCTGCCTCGCAGGGAGTCTGGGCTGGGGGCGGGGAGGGGAGGGGGACCTGGTGCGGTCGGCGGTCATGGCCTCGAGTGTGGACAGCGTGGGACCGGGCGCAGGCGGCTGCAGAGGAGAGGGGCGGGGTGAGGCTGGTGCAGGGAAGGAGGGCGCAGCTGGGTGCCTCAGTTTCCCCATCTGCAGGAGAAGGATGAAGTCACTCACCGCCCACACCCTCCTCGTGATCAGGCCCAGCAGGGCAGAGAGGAGGGAGGGCCCGAGAGTCCCTGCCGGGTGGGGCTGGCCTGCAGGTCAGCAGCCTGAAGGACAAGCGGGGGTGCGCCAAGCTCGGCAGCCCACGGGGTCCTGGGCAGCAGACCTGGGAGGCAGGGCCCATCTGGACCCACAGCCCCTCGAGAATTTGGGGTCCCCAGGAGTCCAGCTCCTCTGACTCTGATACCCACCTCTGGGACACTCTGGGGCCAGGGAGGGGTGCCTCGGGCTGGGCCACGGAGCGGACCCGGACCCTCCCTCGCTGCCCACAGCTGTGTGGCCAGCATCTCCACCCCTCTTTGATCCCATGGCCTGGGCTGGACCCGGAAGGAGAAAGTCTGGGCCCAGAGCTAAGCTGCGGAGGGCTGGACCTTCTCACGGCAGCCCCCACTGGGCTCTGGCTGGGGCAGGGGGCTAGGTTTCGGGGAATGGGGGTTACAAAGCCACCCTTCCTGCTGCTCTAAACGCCCAGGGAGCAACGCATCTTCTCTCCCATCCTGACTGCACCCCAGACTGGCATAGGATCTCAGGGCCAGTCACCCCTCTGGGCCTCAGTTTCCCTCGGAGGCAGTGGAACGCCAAGTTTGCTCTCACCTTGGGAATTACTGCCCTCGCCAGCCCCCAGTCCACCAGGCCCCAGAGAGGGAAAGGAGAGGACTGCACGGTGGGAACGCCAGCCAGAACAGTGGCAGGGTACGAGGAGGGACTTACCACCTGCGCAGAGCTCAGGCAGCGCGTCCAGGCTCCCGGGCAGCCCCAGCGCCAGCGGAAGCGGCGGGGCCTGAGGTGCGGGTAGGGAGCTCAGGCGGCCCCTCCTACCGTGGCCTCCAGGACGCGCCCAGGCCGGGGTCAGAAAGGGCGAAGGCCCAGGACGCCCTCGCGCGGCCGGCGCGGGCCGGGCGAAGATCTGAGGCAGGGGACTGACTGCCCGGGGCGAGCGCAGCCCCGCAGATCCGCGGCCTGTGCCCAGGCGTCTTGGTGCCCGCGACCTTGGGAAGCTCAGCGGGGGGTGGGGGAAGCCTAGGCGGGGGCTGCCCCCCCACTCCCCATGCGGGCTGCTATTCCAGGCGCCGCGCTCAGGGCCCGGGAATGCGCGCGGAGCCAGGGCTCCCTGCCCTCGTCGGGGTTCGGGCGCTGCGCGCTCCCCGCTGCTGCCGGGGAGGCCTCCCGCGGGTCTTCTTCCCCGACCCCTCCCCTCAGGGTGGAGACCCCGCGCGCCTGGCCCCATCCCATCGCGGGGATCCCCGCCCCAGGCTTGGGCCGCCCCTAACCAGGGCCCCTGCGCACTGGGGAGAAGCTCGGCCGGGGTGGGGCGTGGGGGGCGGAGAGACCCTCCCAGCCGCGCATTCCCGGCCGCTGCTGTCACCGGGACGCGCCCCACCCCGCCTCCCGTCCTCCCTGCCCTGCCGCCAGCAGCGGCTTCCCAACCAGATCTGGGTCCGGAAGGGCCCTCGCCTAGAGGCTGTGGCCTCACCCTCTCCGGCCTCAGTTTCTCCACCCCAGCAGCCAGGCCACCAAGGGATGTCAGGCGCGCACCTTCCAGCTGGATGTGAGCTTTGCGTGTGGACCAGAGACACCTGAGTCGCCTGCTCATCGCTCCGCTCCCAGTCGGGGTCCAGGCCGCACCTCGAGCACACGGCCTCACCAAGTTCTTTCCCCCTCCCCACGGCGCCCTCTGGCGGGCGAGCTGAGGGGACGGGGTGCCCAGGGGTGGCGCCGGACCGTCCTTTGGCTCAACCTCGGTGCCTGCCTCCAGGAAGCCCACCGTGTGCCCCCAGCACTGACCACCGAGTAAGGGTTCGCCAGGGTGGCGGCCTGGAGACAAGTGCCCAGTTCAGTTCCGTGTCCTCTGGCGGAAGCATGTCAGAGCAGCAGCACTCAGTGCCATTTATGGAGCACCACTGTGTGCCTTCCTGCCTGTGAACAACCCAGCCAGCTAGGGGCAAGGGGGAGGCAGGGCCCAGACAGTGGAGCGTCCCATCTTTGGATCCCCACAATCGGGATGGGGGCGCAGGGGTCAGGAAGACCGTCGCTGACATGCCTGACACAAGAAGGTCGGAGGAAGGGTGGCCTCGCCCAGCATCAGCATGGGAATAAGGGAGAGCCGAGATCTGAAGCAGGTGGCCCAGGGCAGTGGAGATGAGGCCAAGGTGGTTTAAGGCAGTGGGCGTGGTAGTGAGAGGGACTCGAGCCAATGGGCGGTTGGCGGGCGGGGCTTAAGTCAGTGGGCGTGGTGGATGAGAGAGGCTTGAGCCAATGGGCAGTGGGTGGGAGGGGCTTAAGCCAGGGGCGGGGCTGTAGCTCTGCAGTGGGAGCTGGAAGCCAGGCCCAGGCTGCTGTAGGAGCCTGGGGACAGTGTCCGTTCCTGGGTGTAGGTGGTGGAAAGGCACAGCTGCAGCCCTCAGACCTATTTGGAGGCAGAATCCACAGGAGTTACTGAGGTTTCCCTGGAGCCTGTGGGCACGAGGCGCCCAGTTCACTGCACCCGCAGGTGGCCCAGTCGGCCTGCAGATGGGTGCATGTGGCTACCAGCACCCCGGGGGTGTCCAGGGTCGCATATGAGGTCAGGGTCCTGGGTCCTGGAGTCTGAGTCCCAGAGGCGGGGTAGAGGAGGAGAATGGGCCAACCTTGGTCCCAGAGGCCACTGGAGATGGGGCTTCTGATGGGAGAGAGGGGTGGCTTGTGGGTGATGCCGCTGCAGGTCAGTGAGAGGAGGGTGCGAAATGAAGCGCGGGCCACGTCCACAGAGGCCGCGTGCAGCAGGTGGAGCTAATCTAGGTTAACAGGGACAGAGAAAGGACAGGAGGGCAGAGGTGGGGAGAGTGAGCGGGGAAACCCTGTACTGAGCGCCAACTGTGTACAGGCCTGTGGGCTAGGGGACATCAGAAATCAATGAGGCTGCTGGGCATGGCGGCCACGCCTGCGATCCCAGCTCCGGGGAGGCTGAGGTGGGAGGATGGCGAGTTCCAGGCTGACCTGGGTGTCCCACAAGACCCTGCCCCAACCTCCCGAGATTTCATCTCCAGGTGGGGGCGGAGCCAGGCACCCTGGCCACGCCTGGGATTGCAGTGCTTCAGAGGCTGAGGCGGGAGGATGGTGAGTTCCGGGCCAGCCTGGGCTGCCTAGCAAGAACCTGTCACTATGAACAAACAAATAAATAAGTAAGTAAATGTGACCTGGTCCCAGAGGCCCAGTCAATAGTGCTCTGCAAGGAGTGCATACAGCAGGCACTGTGTCCTGCAGGGGCATTTGGAGCCAACATTATGTTCTGTAGGAATGTAGACAGCGGGTGCTATGCCCTGCAAGGACAATACAAAAGGCGCTGCATCCTGTGGAAATGCATACAGCAGACTGCCCTGCAGAGAGTGTATACAGCAGGTACTGCCCTGTTCAATGGTACAGACAAGTCACTGCACCATGTACAGTGTATACTGTAGGGGACAGACATTGATATATTACTTTTACTGATTAATAACATAAGCACCTTCTGTTACTGCTCCATCAGGACTGACCAAGTTCCAGTTTATTTCGGTTGCACCAGCCTTTGTTTGTTCTTTCTTTTTCTTTTAGCTGATGTCCTCTGTGCTTCCTTACGACATTGAGCTCTTTCTTCAGAAGTAGTAAAAAGACCCACGTGGATGAAAAACAGATTAGTCTGGTAGAAATTCAGCCCCTTCTGATGCCACGCGGCTCCCTGCATGCAGCAGGAGCTGACCAGCATCCCAGAGAGGAGGTCATGCAGCGTCTAGCAGGGGAGGGTGTCTACCACCAGAGCTGCACTTGTGGGGGTGACACCAAGGGCACCAGGTCCCGAGGACATCTACCCTGTCCGTGGAGACCTGGACAGCTCAGGGAGGCCACAGGGAAGCTCTAGGCTCCTGAAGATACAGCAGGGGCAAGGTTGGATGCTTGGGGGCGGGGGGAGGGGGGCTTCTGGTCTGCTGGGACAAAACCCAGCAAAGAAATAGAGTGGATTTTTGGCTTGCAGTGGAACCCAATAGAAACAGACATGGTTCAGCGCTGGGAAACTGTGATCCTAAAAGATGTCATAGAGTCGGGTGCAGTGGCCACACCTGTGATCCCAGCCACTTGGGAGGCTGAGGCAGAAGGAGTATGTGTTCAAGGCCAGAGGCAGCCTTGGCAACTTAGCAAGATCCTATCACATAATGAAAAAAAGGGTCTAGGAGTGCAGCTCCGTGGTGAAACACTTACCTCGCACTTATGAGGCCTTGGGCTCAACCTCCAGTAGTGCAAAAAGAAAAAAAAAGTTAAAGGGTGTCGGGTGAAGACTCAGGGGTGAGAAGTGCTTTGGGCAGATGCAGCAGTATGTGCAAAGGCCCTGAGGTGGGACAAGCTTAGTGTGGATTTGAGGACCAATAGGGAGGCCAGATGGTCGAAGGGGAGAGTGAACAGGTGAGTGTGGAGACAAAGGGCGACGCTCCATCTGCCCCTCAAGGAGGCTGCAGGGGAGGCCACCTGCCTGAGTTTCTCCATCACTCTGAAGTGGACACATAAAACAGTTAACATCCTTGATGGAGGCCCTGACCAACAGTGGCAGGTATCAGATGCTGGACAGTCCCCCATCCTTGCCTTGGACTGTCAGTTCTGAGGGATGTTCTACTTAGTTCTCAGAGGGCCCCAGTGGGTTTGGGTCTCAGGGACCCACAGTGACAGCCAGCTACTACCCTGCTTTGAAGCCCATTCTCTGCACCAAACCCTTGCTTCAGGCTCTGCCTTTGAGAGATCCCAGAGGGAGATGAGGGAGAGGCACAGGCAGCTCATTTCAACCTGTCATCCAGTGACTCGGGAGATGGAGGCAGGAGGATCACAGAGTTTGAGGCCAGAGGCAGCCTGCATAACTTAGCAAGACCCTGACTCAAGATAAAAAATAAAAAGAGACTAGGGGTACAGTGCAGCCCTGTGGTGGGGTGCTTGCCTAGCGTGTGTGAGGCCCTGGGTTTGACCCAACACTGCAAAACAAAAAGAAAAGAAAAAGAAAAAGAAAAAGAAAAAGAAATGCCATAAACCAAGATTCAGCTGGAAATGGAAAAATAAAGGCGAGGGGGAGGCGTCACAGAGGATGAGAACGGGCAGGCTTCTAGAAGGAGCGGACAGTGAATGGTACTGGGAGACCACAAGAGAGGCAAGGGCTGGATATAGTCCTGGAGGTGGTGTGAGGCGGAGGGCATGGGCACCAAGTCCAATGTCCCCTCCTGTGCCCACCCTGGGATTTCTGGATGGCCGTGGATGGAGGTGGCTCCCCTGCCCTCTCCCATGCTCCTGGGGCTGCAGGTTCCCAGCGAGCTTCCTGGCCAGCTGAGCAATCATGAGTCCAGGCACGTGGAGCCCACGGTGCCCAAATCGGACCCGGGAGCTGGGTGGAGTCATATGACTGATGGGCTACTGTGGAGTGGCTCCGGGGCCTCCAGGGACTCCAGCAGCGGCCACCCCTCCACCTGGAGCAGGGATTTTAAGCGCCGCTCCCCAGCTTCTCCTGAGAAATCTGCTGAGTCCGGGGAGTTATCTCAGGTCAGCTCAAGAAGAGGCTGGCAGGGAACTGGGGCTACCTCTAGAGCGTGGGGTTGGCATCCAACCTTGCCCCTGCTGTATCTTCAGGAGCCTAGAGGAGCAGGTGCCCAGGCAGGGGTCCAACCCGGACCCCTGGGAGGGGGAGACCTGGACAAAATAGGACTGGCACAAAATGGGCCATTTCAGTCCCCTTCAGGGCACAGACCAGCAGTGTAAAGTACAGTTGCATAGCTGTGGAGTCCCCACGCCATCCACGTCTAGAACATTCCAACTCCATTAAACACAGACTCCCCCCGCCCCATCCCCTGTTTCCGGAGTCTCCCGGTCTGTATGTTTCCTATCGACGGAGTCACCACGAGGGGCCTTTCATGTCTGGTTCTCACTGACCACTGTGTCCTCAGGGTCCAGCGATGCTCTCCATTTCCACGGCCTGCTCCTCTCTCAGAAACGCCCACCCTGTGCCCACCCTTCCCTGCTCCGCTTTCCTTTTTCTTTGGAAGGAGGTGAAATTCCTGCCTTGTGGAGTTTACCCCTTCAAAGCACACCATTTGGCAGTGCCCTGACTTAGGAGGCTGAGGCAGGAGGATCATGAGTTGGAGGCCAGAGGCAGCCTGTGTAACTTAGTGAGACCCTGACTCAACATAAAAGACAAAAAGTAGCTGGGGTGCAGCTGGGTGGTGGAGCACTTGCCTGGCATGCACAGGGCCCTAGGTTCGACCTCTGAGAACCTCTGACCTTTTCCTACTGGGAAAAAAAAGGTCCCCGCTCAGTGACATTTAGAGCACACTGTTGCGTGACTACCACCTAATTCTAGAATTCTATCTAATTCTAAGGCATTTTTGTCACCCCAAAAGGAGACCCTGTACTCACTGGCAGTCACCCCATCCCTTAATGTCTTCCAGAGACCTTTCAGGACAGCCAAGGGGTGGCCTTGGGGTGGATTTCTCCCCAGCCCCGGCTTCCAGCCCCTGGGAAGCTACCAGGATGGACTGTGGTGGGCACAGAGCCAGGGTTGGGGGCAGCTGGTCATGGAGGCTGGGGAGGGGCCTCCGCTCAGAGAGGCACAAGCTGGGAGCAGGAGACCTTCCAGCTCCGTGGCCCAGGCTCAGCCCGAGAAACCCCTCAGGTGGCCAGGGGAGAGGGGATGGGCTGTGCCCCGGGTGTTGGCTGAGCAGCAGGCTGTGGGGCTCTAGGCCAGCACCTCCCATTTCTTTCCCCCAGGGAGTTTCTGGTGTTCCAGACACTCAGCCGCCCACCCCAGCGCCCAGCACAGAGCCCTGGGACAGAAAAGCCTGGAGGATGGGGGCAGGGACTCAGCACCATCAGACTGGGACTCCAGGCCGGCACTGGCCACCTGTAGTCCGGTGACCCTGAGCTTGCATGAGCTGTCCTGAGCCTCAGTTTCCCCCTGTCACTTGGGGCTAAGAATGGCACCGAAATTAGGGAGCAGAAAGGGCCTGACTGATGTGGTTTCCCCCAAAGCCTTCCCTGCTCCCCAACTTGGTTAATCTTAGCTCAACCCCCAGCAGTATCCGAAACAGCTATTGGCTTACAGGGCCGGGCTGGGTGGTCTGGGCACCCAGAGCCCCACACAGCCCTGTACACAATAAGTGCTCAGCAAATGCCTGGGCCAACACACAGGTGGCGGTGCGCCAGGAGGAAGGAACTGGAGACCTGGTGCCTCAGACCCACCATCCCTCTCACGCACCTGCTTTTCTTCGGTGGGGGACCTAGGCTCTTGGCTGTAGCCAGCTGGTGCCTAAATCTTGCTCCATCAGATGCACTGAGCCCAGAGCCCCCCCCCCCCCCGGCACAGCAGGTGGACGTGCGACCATTCAGGAGGGGTTTGCTGTTCCCAGTGGAGGGGCCAGGTCAGATTCCAAAATCTGGTCTCTGGAAAATTCCAAGGCCTGGTTCCAGGCGCCCGGAGCCCTGCTAACCCCTCCCCACCCATCGCATTATGTAACTTTCGGGGATTAATACTGAGGCGTCCACAGGGAGCTGGCCAGAGCCCACACCCAGTGCTGTCCCTTCCCGGCTTGGTGACTAACGTTCCCTCCTGGGCCTCCGTGCGCTCACCTGGAATATTGGGCTGGGACCTCGGGTCCCAGATACGTGGGACGATTAAATCACAGACATGGGGTGGGGATTGGAGACAAGTCTGGGGCTCAGAGATGCCCCCATGGCTCCCAGAGGCCTACGGTCACCACTTGGCCCTCACATGTGCCCACTGCAGGGACATCCCCATTTGGACCCCCATACCAGGGGTCACAAACCCCAGTGTCCATCCATTGGTCCCTTGTCCTTGATCCTGAATCTCTTGTATCCAGCACCTCCACTGCAGTATTGTTCTAGGGGAGTCCCCACAACCCCAGCCCTATCTCCTCCATCTATGCACCAGGTATTAGCACCCCTTCCTAGCCATAAAAATCCTGGGCGTCTCCCTCCTCTAAGTCCTGCTTGCTGTGGCTCCTGAGTGCTCGGTGATTGCACCCAGGGCGTCATGCAGGCCCCATCCGCAGGGAGAACCCCAGGCAGATGCACTTGAACCACTGGATCCAGGCCTTAATTCTCCTTGAGGAGACCCCCGCGAGGCCCCCTCTCCGCATCGTCTTCCCTGAGAGGCCTCGGCCAGCGAATCAACCAAGCCCTCTGTGCCTCAGTTTTCCGCTCGGTGAAATGGGCGCAGTAACAGTTCCCAACTGGCTGGGCGGTGCAGAACTGAGGGCGGTGCCTGGCTCGGTGTTGGCGCGCAGTGCTCCCACGGCGCTCGAGTCCTGGACCTTCCCGAGCCGGGGAGGCCCCGCCCGCTACTCCCCACCCCCACGCCCCTGCAGGCACGGCCTGCGGGCGCCTGAGCTCCCGGCTCCGCCCATCCCCTCCCACCCCTCCGCCCCCCGCACCAATAAGTAGCGCCGGGGCAGCGCGCGGGTCAAGAGCGTCCACCGAGCTGCGCGGGTGCCGGTGCCCGCGGTGAGTCCAGGTCCCGCTCAGATGGAGCCGGGGCGGGGGCGGCGGCAGAGCAGCCAGCGGGTGGCCGCCTACCTCCGCGACCCGTGCTCGGGGCGCGTCTACCGGCGCGGGAAGCTGATCGGCAAGGTAGGGGCCCCCACAGTCCAAGTCCGCGGCGAGGGGAGGGGCGGGGATCCCAGCGCGGCGGGCGTGTGCGCGCGGTGGCTGGCGCGAGGGTGCGTGGCGCAGCTTTGCTCTCTGCGCGTGTCTTGTGTCCTGTGTCCGAGTTCAGGGCCCGCGCCGCGCTGGCGCGGGTTGGGCGTCCGAGGCCGAGGGGTGCAGGCGGGCGGGGTGGACCAGTTGGCGGGAAGCGGGTTTGGCGCGCTGTGTGTGCGGGGTGTGGGTGGCGTCTCTGCCTTCGGGTGACTTGTGTGGCGTCTGGGAGAGGAAGACAGGGCTAGAAGCAGCCGAGTGCCCTCAAAGGCTCTGCGTGACGCCCCGGCGTGGGCCGTGGGTCCGGGTGCCCTTGGGAGCCGCGCGTGTAGGGGCTGCATGTGTCCGCGCTGTGCGCATCGGTCTCCGTGCGTTTGCGGGCTGCGTGTCGGGGCTGTGCTTGTGTCCTGGCTCTGCGCGCAGCCAGGTGTTGGCTTCTGCGCCCAGGGACCGATGGCGGGCCACGGGGCGTCTGTGGCCGCCTGGGCGATCTGTGTGCCCTGCCTGGGTCCTAGTGCTGTGTCCACAGGCTGGATTGCGCGTCTAGGTCTTGACCTGTGCTCAGTGGCGTCTGGATGCTGCGGCAGATCCTCTATCCGGGTCCACGGCTCGGGCGCCCAGCTCCGACGTCCCCGTGTCTGTGATGGGTCCCCGCGGGCCTCTGTCCAGCACTGTGTGTGTTGTGAGCCTGTGGACGGAGGGCCCAGATGTGAGGACGCAAGCTCTGCGTCTTTTGGTCTCGGGTGTGTGTGAAGAGTCCTAGCCGCACCTGGGGCCCTGGCGGCTCTGCGCCTCTGTGGACGCTGCCTGTTTGCACCGTGTGGTCCCCGCGTCCACACACCTGTGTGTCCCTGAGCCGCACACCCCCTTCTCCCGCAGGGCGCCTTCAGCCGCTGCTACGAGCTCACCGACATGGCCACCAGCGCCCGGTTCGCCCTCAAGGTGGTGCCACGTGGTGGCGGCGGGGCCGGGCGACTTTGCCCTCGGGGGAAGGTATGTCCCCCACCCCGTGACCACCCCACACCTGTCCCCAGGGATGCCCCGGCCTTTCCTCCCCACCCCGGGCACCGGGTGCATGTGGCGGGTCTGAAGCCTGCGTGGCGCCCGCAGGACCCGACCTTGTGGCTGGGCCCACAGGTGGAGCGCGAGATCGCCCTGCACAGCAGTCTGCGGCACCGCCACATTGTGGCCTTCCACGGACACTTCTCGGACTGCGACCACGTGTACATGGTGCTGGAGTACTGCAGCCGCCAGGTGACCTGGGAGGGGGGTGGGGCGGGGCCAGAGAGGGGACACGCCCACCCCGTGGCGGGCCCGCCCACATCTCTATCCACCTCAGGTCTCCACTTGAGCCCTCACTATGCTCACTTGCCACCCTCCGTTCCCTCACCAGTGCTTCCTGTGCCCACCTGTGGCCATCTGATCCCACCGTTTGCCCCCCGCGCCCACCTGGGCTCCGTGTCCACCTGCGGCGAGCATGTGCTGCCGTCACCAGCCCCCTCCCGTGCTCCTGTGTGGCCACCTGTGCTCAGCTGTGCTTAATTGTTTCTACCTGGGCCCCCTCTCTCCACCTGCCCACATCTGGGCTCCCCTGAGCCCCTTCTCCTCTCAGCCCTGCCTGGTAGAACTTAGATGTGGCTCCATAGTCCCCTTAGATTTGCGCTGCCCATTTAAGAACCCCCGGCCCTCCCGGGCCAGCTCAGGCCACTCTGGGCACAAGTCTGGCTGGTGGCCCTTTCCAAAGTCCTCTGCGGCTGCCTGGCTCCATCGGAACTCGGTGTCTCCACTTGGGCTCATGTGAACCCACCTGTGTGCCCACCTGTCCCCCTCCTACCCTCTGCCCCTGCCTGCCTTGGCCACGTTTGGCTTCCCTTTGCCCTCTCGCTGCTGTTGTTAGGTGCTGTCGAGTCAGTCCGACTCACAGCAACCCTACGTACAACACAATGAAGCATTACACAACACTGCCATGCACATCATCTTCTTATGTTTGAGCCCAGTGTTGCATCCACTGGGTTTCTTAACATTCCCATTGTTAAGACTGACTCTGTTTTGAAGAGGCAGCTCTTCCCCAGTCGTTTCCTCAATGCCTTCTGAAACCTGCCTACCATGGGAGGCCCCGCTGGTGTCTGAGACACTGGTGGCCCAGCTTCCAGCATCGCAGCGACACGGAAGCCCCCACAGCACGACATGCTGACAGACACATGGCAGACTTACTTTCTTGGGTTCCCCACGTAACCTGCCTGCGTGGGTCCCCCACAGTCTTTGGCCCATGTGCTGAAGGCACGGCAGACGCTGACGGAGCCCGAGGTGCGCTACTACCTGCGGGGCCTGGTCAGCGGCCTGCGCTACCTGCACCAGCGGCACATCGTGCACCGAGACCTGAAGCTCAGTGAGTGCGGGGGCCGTGGGGAGCCGGGGGCCAGGCCGCTCCCGTCCTCACACCGCGCCTCTGCACCCACAGGCAACTTCTTCCTCAGCAAGAACATGGTGGTGAAGATTGGAGACTTGGGGCTGGCTGCTAGGGTGGGGCCGGGCGGCCGCTGCCACAGGTGAGAGCGGGAGGCACTGGGGGCCCCAAGTTGGCTGGGCCCCAGCCTTCCTGAGCTCCCCATGTCCCCATCCAGAGTCCTCTGTGGGACGCCGCACCTCCAGGCCCCAGAGGTGGTGTCTCGATGCGGGCACTCCTGCCAGTCGGACATCTGGGCTCTGGGCTGCATCATGTGAGTGGTCCATGCTGTCTCGGTGGGGCCAAGCACGGGCAGGCAGGCAGAGGTGTGGCGGGTGGGAACACGCCCCTGCCGTGACTCAAGCGTGCAGGTGTGTGATGTGTGTGGAGAGGGGTGTGCAAGGGAGCGCAGGTGCCAGTGTGCACAGAGGTGTGGGCGGATGGTTGCTGCCAGGTGGAGCAGGACAGTGCGTCCGGGGTCCTGCAGGAGGGGAGCAGGTGTGACTGTGTGCCAGCTGCAGTGGACAGGCATGTGCAGATAGGTGTGTGCAGGGAGCCAGGCATGGCATCTACCGACACATGAGCCCAGCAACGGCCAGGTTAGAACCAGTTTAGCACGGTGTGGGACAGTGGACCCCATGTGTGCAGAGCACGGGTGTGCCGGTAAGTCTGGCCAGGTGTGCACCCGTGGGTGTGAACACACATCAGACTTCTAGAGCACCTTTGTCTCTGTCCCCTGCATGGCCCAGGTTGGCTGGGGTTTCACTCAGTTGGTAGAGCACTGCTCTACACTCCCAGGCCCTGGATTTGATCCCCAGTACCACAGAAACAGAAGGACTCGACAGCTCAATCCCGAGACAAGCAACCATTGGAAACCCTGGGATTAACAGAGAAGCACTGACATAGTCCTGGGCCTGGCTCAGTGTCGGGGAGTGCTTTGTTTTCTTGTATATCGGGTCACTATGAGCTGGGCATGAGTTGACAGCACCTAACAGCAACACCAAACTGGCATAGGTACACGGTGCTGACCGGCACCCCACCTTTCATGGCGGCACGCCTGTCGGAAATGTATCAAAACATCCGTGCTGGCTACTACCCGGAGCCTGCCCATCTGTCGCCCAATGCCCGCCATCTCATCGCCCGCCTTCTGGCACTTGAGCCGGCCAATCGGCCCAGCTTGGATCAGTTGCTGCAAGATGACTTCTTCACGCAGGTGGGTGGCCGCCCGAGGGCAGGCTCGGTATGGTGGCCGCTGGGCGCGAGGCCAGGCCCCCAGGGGGACGGGTAAGCTGAGCTGGCTGACCAAGCCCTGCTCCAAAGGGCTTCACCCCAGCGTGGCTGCCCCCCAGTTCCTGCCACAGCCCACCCGTCCTCGCCAGCCCCCCGCCTCTGGGCAGGCTCTTCCAGAAGGTGGGCCAGCTGCTGCTGGCCCAGTGCTGGCCACCTCGTGAGTAGCCCACCTGCCCCCACCTGCTGCCCCTGCCCTTCTCCCTGCCCCTTCCTGGAGACACTCGTCTCACCCCACCTACACTGACCATACCTCGCCATTGGTGGGGGAGGTTGGTGAGGGCAGCAGGTGCCTCTCGGCTGCATGGGGCCCCAGGCCCAACCCCCAAAGCCTCGTGCCTCCCTCAGGCCCCGGAGAGGAGGGGCCAGATCCTGACGCCATGGATTTGGGCAGTGAGGTGAGTTATCAGGATGGGGCATGGGGACTTGTGCGGGGTATGCAGGGCTCCCTGAGAGCCCCTCATCTGCAGGGCTTCCCTAAACCCCTGGATACAAGCCCCAAGCCCCTGGGGATCCCCAGGACAGGACCCCTCCCTCCTAGAGGTTGAGCCCTGAACCTTCAGGGCTGGGACCCGTCTGGAACCAACTCTCACCCAGCCTTCAGTTCTCCATGCCTGGGGGCCCTATCCCCACCCAGTGCTTTGGGGCATAATTAATTGAGTGCCAGTTGTATACTTTTGAGATGCCACTAGGCAAATTCACAAAAGACAGTCAGTTCTTCCTTCTGCTGAGCAACGTGGGAGGAGGAGAAGGGCGGGGAGGGCCCCCACCCACCTCGGCCTCTGTGCCCCCCTCTGAAGGCCTCCCTGTTCCCCTGCGGGGCTCCCTCCCCTGAGGCCCCAGTCCACATCCTCTCACAAGGGACCCTCCTGAGCAACCTGGCAGGTGAGCAGACCCTCTCTGCCAGCACTGTGGGGGAAGGGGAGCCTGTGGAAGTGGGGGTCCCGACAGCATGTCCGCTGGAGTCCTGGCCCCGCTCGTGGTCTCAGCTCCCCGCTTGTCCCTTGGGAGCAATGCCGGATCCTCTGGGTTGGAGCTGCCTTTTCGCGGATGCAGAAGTGCAGAGGGAGCTGGTTGGAGGGCCCCCTCCTCAGGGGAACCCAGACCTGTCCGCACCCCACATACCTGTGTCCCCCAGGGCCCGAGCGGAGCCAGTGGCCCGAGGTGGAGGCGGCCATGCAGAACCTGCAGCGTTGCCTGGATGCCGGCCCCATGGGTAGGAGCCCCGCCGGGCCTTTCTCTTAGTGTCCGGGGAAAATTGCCTGCGTGTGACTTCTGGTTGCACCTCTCTGTGCACAGCACAGGTTGGGGTGGGTTCTAGGGTCAAGGGTCTCTAAAATTCTTAACCCAGTGGGCGAGGTGGCCACGCCGGGGATCCCAGCGCTAGGGAAGCGGAGGCGGGAGGGTGGCAGGTTCCAGGCCAACCTGGGCCTCGAGAAACCCTGTCTCAAAAAACCAAAGAAAAAGAAAAAAGAAGAAAAAATTCTTAACCCAGTGTTGCCTGAGAGCCAATGAGGAGGCCAGAGGGACCCAGCTGGGAAACCAAACTGAACTTTAGCGACCAGGAGCCCCACGTCTGCATGTCCACCCCGGGCAGGACCCTGGCCGCCTCCAGCATCTCTGACCCTTGAGCCTTCCTTCCCACCATCCGCCTGGCCCCCAGCTGCCCATAGCTTCCTGCCCTGCTCAGACAGGAAACCCCAGATCCCTCTGCCCACCTGCTCTGTGAGGTCCATTTCGCTTGTTTTTTTCAGCTCCCCTGAAACCTGTACCTTGCTCTACCACTGGCTGCACTCCCAGCCAATGTTTTATTTTTCATGTCGAGTCAGAGTCTCACTAAGCAGTGCAGGCCGCCTCTGGTCTCCAGCTTGAGCCCCTCCTGGCTCTGCCCCCCACATGGCTGTGATTTCAGGTGGGAGCCGCCACGCCCAGCTTAAACTAATTCTGAAAGTTGCCTCACCGTGCTTTGGACATCGAGATCCGGAACCCCTCATTTCCAGACGGGTCCCACGCGCAGTCTCCCCAGCCAAGTGTGGGCCTCAAGACCATCCCCAGTGCTCTCCCAGTGCCCCCTGTCTGCTGGCCCACCATGAAGGCCTCCAGGCCCTGCCCCTGACCCCACTTAGAGCCCCTGGCCCCACAGGGGCCCCACCTGACCCAGTTTAGCTCACCTCCCCTCACCTCTGTGCCCAGCCACTCAGGACCCCCCGGGGGAGCAGCGTCCTGTCCTCTGGGCACCCAAGTGGGTGGATTACTCCAGCAAGTACGGCTTTGGCTACCGGCTGTCAGACGGGGCCAGTGGCGTCCTGTTTCGGGACGGCACCCACATGGCCCTGCGCCCCCACGGAGGGTAAGTCTGGGCCTCCTGTTCCTGAAAAAAGCCAGGAGGCTGGGGAAAACGGGATGGGGAGATGAGGAGGAGGTGGCGTCAGAGACCCTCACAGGGCATGGTAGGGGTGGCCCAGAGAAGAGGGGACTGACTCACGGTTTTTGTTTTTCTGGTGCTGGGGCCAGTCCCCAGGGTCCTTCCCCCACGAGGCACCCCAGGCCCTGATTTTTTTTTCCTTTGGATGAACCCAGGGCCTCACACGTGCTTTCCAAGTGCTGGACCACTGAGCTGCACCCCCAGACCACTTTTTTACTTTTTAAGACAGGGTCTCGATAAGTTATGTAGACTGCCTCTGATCTCGAACTTGTGATCCTCCTGTCTGTGCCTCCTGAGCTGCTGGGTTTACAGATATGTGCCACTGCACCCGGCTACTTTTTTACTTTTTGAATCAGGGTCTCGCTAAGTTGTACTGGCTGCCTCTGGTCTCAAACTGGCGATCCTCCTGTCTCTGCCTCCTAAGTGGCTGGGATCCCACACACGGCCACCATGTCTGGCTTCTGACCTTTTTAGCAGGCTCTTTCTGGCAAGAGTGACGGGAGTGATGGCTGTGCCCATAAAGACACTGAAGGGCCTGGTATCTGCGTGATGTTGGGAGGCGGCAGCCTGGAGCAGCATCCACAGAGATGGGGGGGTAGGAGAAGGGCACATTTGGGGGTGACTAGGTGCACTGACAGGCCAGGGCCGCAGGTGTGGAGAGCTGGTCTTCAGAGCCACAATCCAGGTGGGTGGGGCAGTCCAGGCATGGGGCCTGCTGGCTGGAGGCCCACGCAGCCGCCTGGTCTGCAGCCAGGTCTACTATTGGCCCCACCGCGGGCAGCTGCGGCCCTTCCCGCTGAGGGACCTGCCGAGCCTGTTGTGCGCCAAGCTGGCCATCCTGCAGCTCTTCGCCCGCTACTTGCAGAGGCCCCTGCGAGAGGTGAGGGCGGGAGGTGGGAGGCGGGGCTGGGGGCCTTCAGGGTTCTGATGGAGCCGCTCCGCAGGAGGGGGCCATGGCCACGCCATCCGCTGGTCCTGCCCTCTGCCTGCTGCGCTTCCTGGTGGCCCCAGGCACGCTGCTGCTGCTGCTTAGCGACGGGACCCTGCAGGTGAGATGCAGGGGGCACCGCAGAAATAGAAATAAAAAAATAAGGGCTCCTAGGAATCAACGTGGGAAGACTGAGCAGCCCGCAGGCAGGGCATGCCTGGGTTCCCAGTGCTGGGGAGGCTGCGGCGGGAGGATGGCGAGTCCAGGCCGGCCTGGGCCTCAAGAGACCCTGTCTCAAAGCGAAATAAAAATTCAGGACTAGGGCTGTAGCTCTGGTAGAGCACTTGCCTCGCAGGCCCAAGGCCCTGGGTTCTACACCCAGCAATGCAAACTGTAGAAATTAATTTTAAACAGCTACGTGCACGCCTCTCCCAGTGACTTGGAGGTGGAGGCAGGAGGATCATGAGTTTGAGGCTGGAGGCAGTCTGCATAACTTAGCGAGACCCTGTCTCAGAATGAAGAATAAAAAGGGACGGCGGGTGTAGCTCAGTGGCAGAGCCCTTGTAGACCATGCTCAAGGCCCTGGGTTCAAACCCCTTAATACTGCAAAATAAATAAATAAATAAATAAATAAATAAATAAGTTAATTAAAAGGGCTGAAGGTACAGCTGGCGGTGGACCATTTCACTGCTTCGTGGGCAAGGCTCTGAGTTAAATTCCCAGGTCCACCCATACAGAAAGATTGTCCTCAAGTGACCTGATATGAAGCTAGGACACAGGTGCTCAATGAGAGGAGCCGGGGGATTAAGAGTGCGAGTCCCACAGGTGACTGTGGGTGGGGCGCTCTGGTCTGAGCCTTGGCTTCCCCCGTGGCACAGCGGAGCCCTGGGTCTCCAGACTCCGGGTCCTTATGGGTGCGGCCGTCCGTCTGTGAGACGCAGGTGGGGCTCTCAGCTCCCTGTGGCCTTGTCCTCCTCCCGGGGGCCAGCGCAGGGGGCCTCCTCCCCTTGGCTCAGCTTCTCACCCTCTGCAGGTCAGCTTCAGCCCAGACCAGGCACAGCTGCTGCTGAGTGGCAAAGGCGACCATTTGCTGCTCACCTGCAAGGAGCCGGGCCTGCCTGCTGCCTCCTACTCCCTTGGCGCCCTGCGGAACCATGGCTGTGGCCCTGCCACCCACCTGCGCCTCCACCACGCGATCCGGGTGCTGCAGAGTAGCTGGTGCCCCTGAGGGTCCTAGTGGACCCCTGCGAGTTGATGCCAGGGACCCAGGCTCCATTGTTATCCCTGTTGTTGCCCCACAGGGGTTCTCCCTGGGGAAACAGGAAGGTGGGGTCCTTGTCTTGTGGCATCATGACTGTTCAAGCCAACTTCTGTCGGGCATTGTTCCTTTTTCATTAAAGAAAATTTGTAAGCCGCTGGCCATCATCAAAGTACGCGTGGGGGGAGGGGCTGCTCCTTCTGAGGCCTTGGGCAAACATCTGTCCTGTGCATGTCCCCAGGGTCTGGGGAGGCTGGCGATCCTCTGTCCTTGGCTTACAGAAGCAATTCTCTGTCGCTGCCTCCATCGTCCCACAGGGGTCTCTCCATGTGTGTCTGCATCCAGATGTCCTTTCTGTAAGAGCACTGGCCATGGAGGATTAGGGTCTACTGTAAGGACCTCCTGTTTGTTTTTTTATTTTTTCAGGACTGGGGCAGGCTGACCCCAGGGCCTCTCGCTGGCTAGGCAAGTGCTCTACCACAGAGCTGCACCCCAGACCATTTTTTATTTTTCATTTTGAGACAGAATCTTGTGCTTATGTAGGCTGCCCCTAGCCTGGAACTGTGGTCCTTCCACCTCCACCCCTGTAGGTGCTGGGATCACAAGTGTGGCCGCCGCGCCTGGCAGGGCCCCTCCATTTCTGGGGTGCGGCCACAGGGTAACTTGTTCTCTCCTCCACTCATTTTCACACTATTATGTCCTTGCAAAAAGTAGGACCAACATGAATCGCACCCCCGTTGTCTCCCCTCAGCCTGCGCCTGGTGCATCTGTGCGCCCGTGTGTGCAGATCCTCGGTGCTTTCACACAGCGAGGGCACGAGCAAAGCTGGCTTTTCTGAATGGGGGAGAAAACACTGACCAAACAGACACGGTGGTCAGCATCAGAAGTGCAGGAAACGACAGAAGTGCAGGGTGGGCTGAGGACGCCGGGTGGATGAGAGCATCAGGGTGGACCATGTGCCTTGGTGTGGCCAGACCTGGGAGGGGAAAGAATTCTGTGTGAAGCAGTGGAGGGGATTGGAAGAGGCCCTGGGGACTGGGGAGGAAGTGATCGGAGGAGGAGCGGCAGAGCGGGGAAGGCTAACACAGGGTGAGCGCATCTCTGTCTTCTCTTACTGTTGAGCTGAAGTCACAGTTGTGAATGGAACTAGGCAGTGACACGGCATTCACAGTGCTGCACGGCCAGCATTTCTCTCCAGTTTCCTACTTCTTTATTACCTCCTAAAAACACCAAGTGCCATGAGTAGTAACCCCATCCCCTAGCCAATCCCCTAGCACCCATGAATCCACTTCCTGTCTCTGGATTCTCCTGTCCTGGACATTTCCTGTTAGTGGAGTCGCACACTGTGGGGCCTTTTGTGTCTGGTTCTCACTGAGCACGGTGTCCTCCAGGTCCCTCCATGGTGTAGTGCACATCAGAGCCTCACTCCTATTCAGGGCTGGGTGATGTTCCACTGTGGGGACGGACCACACCGTGTGTCCATTCACCACTGGATGGTGTCATGATCATTTGATTTCAAATGCCAGAAAAGAAACCCCCTTAGCTGCATGAGCTAAACAAAGCATTGGCTCCTGATGCTGATGTGCCCAAAAAAAGACATGGCAACAGGTAAGGCTGGATCTGGGGCTCAGCTGAAGAACAAGGACTCCCCTGCCTCTCTCCCCTGCCCACCTGTGTCTTCCATCCTCTGCTTTGGCTTCTATCTGTTGCAAGCTCTTGGAGCATGGTGGCCAAAGTGGCCCCGGCACAGGCTAAGATGCAACCAGCTCAGCAAACCCGGGGAAAAGCAGCAGCCAAACTTTCTCAGGATGTCAGTGCCAGTCTAGTCCCAGGGTTGGCACTCCCTGGCCAGGCTTGGATCACATCACCTGCATGGAGTGGGATGGAGTTGGAAAAGGAGGTGGATGTCCACTTGTCACCGCCATCTCTCTTCGCTTTGCTGTGTTCCTGGTCAGCACAGTAGGTGTGAATAGATAGGCTCTGTGAAGGCCACAGCCTTCAAGATGGCACTGTGGTCCCACTTTCTTATACTCAGGCCCTTGTGCCCCCTCCTCTGTCTTCTCTATTCTGGAGCTGATCAGAAGAACCAATAGAATGTTAGAAGTGATTCCGAGTCTAGGTCACTGGAGGTGCTATGGCTTGCTGCTCACTTTTCCTTAGATGTCCTGCTCTCAGGGCCACCGGCCACCATGTGAAGAGGAAGCTCAAGCAGCATGGTGGAAAGACCCATGTCTGGGGCAACCAAGTCTGCCCACCAATAGCAAGGTGAGGGAGCCACTGTGGACACATGGACATAGCATCTCCATCCTCAGCCAGACCCACAGAAGGTGCAGCCCTGGCCCTGTCTGGACAGCAGCTTTATGAAGGACTTGGAGCCACAACCATGCAGCCAAATCACTTCTGAATTCCCAACCCACAGAACTGTGACATACAAGTGCTTATTTTTTTGGTTTGCTAGGGACAGAACCCAGGGCTTTGCACCTGGGAGACAAACGCTCTACCACTGAGCTGTATCTCTAGCCCTTTCATAATTTTAAGTCACCAAGCTTTGGGGTGATTTGTTACCCAGCAATAGCTAACCAATATACAGTATGCATGAACACATGGAAAGGAGCCAGCTTCATTTCTGCCTAGAACACTTGTTTTGGAGGGGAAAGAGACAAAACATCTTCAGCATGCTTGACTGTGTATCTTGCAAAATGACATACCTCGAGTGTTTATTTCCATCTGTTTGTGGGTGTCAGAACAGCAGAAATCTGTGAGAATCTCCCACGCCTTGAGCCCACAATGATGGTTTATTGAAAATAAACCAACGGGGGCTGGGAGCACAGCTCAGTGGTCCAGCACTTACAAAGCATGCAGGCGCGAGGCCCTGGGTTCAAACCCCAGTAACACAAGGAAAAAAAAAAAGTAAAAATAAATAAATAAATAAATAAACCAACGGCAGAATATATTAATTTCCTAACTCCCCAGAGCCAATTATTTCTAGGTATAAGAACTTCAAGCAACAGAAAATTTCCCACACTGTCCTCACACTGATAGTTTCTGGAATTTTCTTCAGAAGGGCTAACAATGTGCCTTGAGAAATAACATTATTAATCTCACTTCTGGGTGCTGACAAGGTTTGAAACTTCAAGAAATAACAAACAAATCTCCTCCAACCCTGCTTGGAAGTTTCTTTCTTTGTGGGGCATGGTGACACATGCCTGTAATCCCAGCGACTCAGGAGGCAGAAGCAGGAGAATTGCAGGTTTGAGGCCAGAGGCAGTCTGCATAATTTAGTAAGACTCTGTCTCAAAAATAAAAAGTAAAAAATGAAAAAAAAAAAAAAGGACTAGGGCTGTAGCTTGGTGGGAGAGGGCTTGCAGAAAACATGCACAATCCCTTGGGTTCAAACTCTTGTTGTTGTCAGGTGCCGTCAAGTGGCGTCTGACTCTAGGGGTGCTCATAGGGTTTTCAATGGCTGATTGTTTCGGGATTGCTTGGGGAGTGGATTGCCACATCTTTCTCCCATTTTTACAGTGCTGGGAATCAGACTCGGGACCATCAGAGACTGCAGAGCGGTGCTCTACCAACTGAGCTAAATCCCAACCCCACAACCCTCTAGTACCACACACACACACACACACACACACACACACACACACACACACACAGAAAAAAAAGAAACAAAGAAAAAAGAAAAGAAAAGTTTCTTTTATTTATTTTATTTGTTGTTGTTAGTTGCTGTCGAGTCGGTATCTGACTCATAGCGACCCTCTGTATGTACAACAGGGGAAACACTATTGTCAGTGCTTCTCTGCTGTTCATAGGGTTTTCAATGGCAGATTGATTTTTTGGGAGGGGGTTGCCAGGTCCTTCTCCCAAGCCTACAGCTTCTGGTGTTCCCAGGCGGTCTCCCATGAAGGTACAAACCAGGCCCGACCCTGCTTAGCTTCCGAGATCTGACGGGATCAGATGCCACAGGGCTACAGCTGCAGGCTTATTTTATTTAGTTGGTGTTTTTGAGACAGGATCTCGCTAGGTAGCCCAGGCTGGCCTTGAACTTGAAAGGATCCCCTTGTTTCTGACTCCTGAATGTTGGGATTACAGGTGTACACCACCCAGCCTGGCTAGTTTTTTATTACTATTATTATTATTATTATTATTATTATTTTTTTTTTTTTTCAGCAAACCGCTGAGAGAACATTTAAATCTGAAGAATGAAGGAAAACGCTCTTGGAGCGCTTTCCAAGGCTCAGTTAAACCATTTTTTCCTACTCTGAAGTGACTGGCGAGCGCAGCCTCGGGACCGCGTTCTCAATGGTCCACAGGAGCACGTGACACCGTGCGCGCCCCAATCAGAATCAAGTAGGGCGCGGCCGGCGCTGCAGCATCCTTCGAGGAAGCCTTAGCGGGTGCCATGGCAACTGCATGACGTCACAAGGCTCCCCTGGCCCCGGCGGTTAGAAAGTGGCCTGCGAGCTCCCAGCCTATGGAAATGGAGGCTGCAGTTTCCTCAAGGTGTAAACTGCCTGCAAGAAGCAGGGCGCTTGTTTGCAGTTCAACTTTGGCCCCACACGGAGCTTTTAGAATCTTGGGACTCCAGGCAATGACACTGATTAAAAAAAGCCGACCCCATACACCAGGGCTTCAAACCCGCGAAAAATCGGGTCCAAGTTTGAGTGTGGGTTCAATAGGTTACACTGCAGCGAGCTCGCTTTCAGTTAGGGATTAAAATTTTCAACTATTTGTAGATAGATGAATAAAACTTTGTTTAACTTTGCTTTTCCTTCGATTTTCATGTACAATAAAATAGCTCATCATACAAACAAAACAGGAAAACATTAAAAGCTGAACCTGAACCCAATTTTTCACTGGGTTTGGGTTCAGGTTTGGATTTTTTTTTTTTTTTTTTTTTTTTTTTTTTTTTTTTTTTTTTTTTTTTTTTTTTTTTTTTTTTTTTTTTTGTGCGGACCACTGAGCTGCACCCTCAGCCCATTTTTTTAACTTTTTGAGACAGGGTCTCGCTAAATTACACAGGCTGCCTCTGGTCTCGAATTTGTGATCCTCCTGCCTCTGCGTCCGGAGTCGCTGGGATTAGTGGAGTGCGCCACCGCACTCGGCCCAGATTTGATTCAACTTAAAAAAAAAAAATGCTTGAACCGGAATGGCGGTGCGGTGGCCACCCATGGGGGAGGCCGAGGCAGGAGGATCACAGAGTTTTGCGAGACTCTGAACCTCGCGAGATCTCGTCTCTAGAAGCGGGCCCATCAGGCGTGGTCAAGGGGCGAGAATCACAAGTTCCAGGCCAGACTGGGCTGCACAGCGAGACCCGGCTTCAAGCAAACAAACAAGCTCCGCCTGGATGAGGTTCGGCGCTCCTGTCTGGGTTCTGCAGCCCTGCGGTTCACGTAGAGGACATAAACCCGGACCCGCCACCTTTTAACACAGCCAGCACGCACCAGGCCTGGACCCAAATTTTTGCAGGTTTCAAGCCCTACCCAAAAGTCAAATATGGCAGAATTCTGTGTGTAACATTTTTGTTGGTTTTTTTGAGACAGGGTCTTTCTATGTAGCCCAAGCAGGCCTGGACCTCACCATCCTCCCGCCTCAGCCTCCTGAGCGCTGGGATCCCAGGCGTGGCCACTGCAGCCTGCTCTGCCCCCACCTGGAGATGAGATCTCGCTAGGCTGTGACAGGTCTCGCGGGGCCAGGCCAGCGTGCAACTCGACATCCTCTCGCCTCAGCCTCCGGAGCGCTAGGATGGCAGGTGTGGCCACCGTGCCTGGCTTCATGAACGTTTATTGTGTGACATCCTGAACTTTCCCTGGGACCTGTTCTCTTGTGTCCCCTGCTGGGAGGGACTCACGTTTTCTGATCTAGTAGGGGACAAGCAAAATGCTGTCCACTCCTCAGAAGCGCAGTTAATTCAGAGAGAACCCGTAACACAGCTGTCCTTTGTGCCCTCGGGGTTGATGGTGAATTCCTCCCGGACTGGACTGGAGCATTGAGATTGCTCCTCGCCACCGTCCCAACACCAGACAAGCATGGACTTGCTCTGAGTAGAGGACGAATTCTCTGCTCTCTGTGACTGACCAGGCGTTCATTCAAACATTTATAGAGCACCTCCTGCATACCAGTGCTGAGCTACCTGGCAAGGGTCAGCCAGCAGTGAAAGGTGGAAAAGGGGGCCGGTGTGTGCCCTGGCCGAGGGAGAGCTCCCGTGTCCCATGGGATGGCACAGAGGGACCTAACTTTCTACTATAGTCCAATGACCCACAGTTTCCTGATTTCCCGCGTGTTCTCACCTCCAAGGTAACTGCAGGCAGGGTGTCATGCATAGTGATGGCCACACGAGGGAGACAGAGGACCGGCTGTTCTGGTACCTGGTGGCTGATGGGGTCCAGCTGGGGATGAAGGAGCAGGTGGCTGGGGACAAATGAATCGAGGGGAGGGGGTTTAAAAGAGGATTGGGGAAGCCGGGCACGGTGGCGCACGCTTGTAATCCCAGCGGTTTGGGAGGCGAAGGCAGGAGGATCGCAGGTTCGAGACCAGAGGCAGTCTGCGTAATTTAGCGAGACCCTGTTTCAAAAAGTAAAAAAAATGGGCTGGGGGCGCAGCTCAGTGGTCCAGCACTGCAGAGCATGCAGGTGCGAGACCCTGGGTTCAACCCCCAGGACCACCAAAAAAAAAAAAAAAAAAAAAGGATTGGGGAAGAGTTGCCTCCTTAAAGAAGAATCAAGCTTAATGAAGGTAATGGAGTAAAGCTACTGGGCCCTCCATTTGCTGATGTGGCGCAACTCAAAATCAGAGGAAACAGTGGCTGCAATGATGGGCTCACACATGAAAAGATCATGTGCATGGCACGGTGTCGGGTAGTGCTTCGTTCTGCTGCACACAGGGTCACTATGAGCCGGATCTGAATTGATGGCACCCGACAATAACAACAACAGGCTTCATCTCGGCTCTTGTCCCAGAGCAAATCCATTCCAGGTGTTGGAGAGAGTCCATCAATGCCAATAAATACCTGCGGAATGGATTCTGGTCTGCATTCCCCAAATCCCCTCTGTAATTTAGCAACCATGGGACAGATCGTGTGTAGCTGAGCACAGCGGCTGAGAAATCAGCGGGTTTCTCCCTCTTCCTCCTCTATTCCTCGTAGAATTATCATATTAAGAAAATACCAGTACACAATGCATCCTTAAACTTGAGTTCAGACGGATAATGCAGCATTGTTTAGTGTAGAGCAATTGCATGCCACGTTCGGGACATACTTATGCTAAAAATGATTCATTGTTCATCTGCAACTCAGATGAACTGAGTGTCCCATACTTTTCTGGATGAACTCTTGAAAAGCTCTGTTTGACACGGCCCCATTACTGTGAGGGTTACTTTTCTTGGGGGGAAGTATTTTTTTGAGACAGGGTCTCATTGTCCAGGCCAGGTTGTACATCCTCCTGCCTCACCTTCCTGGAGCACCGGGATGCCGGCTGTGGCTACTGCGTCTGGGTCTGCCTCCACTTGGAGACCAGATCTCGTGAGGCCAAGACAGGGTCTCGCGAGGCCCAGGCCAGCCTTCAACTCACCATCCTCCCGCCTCAGCCTCCTGAGCTTTGGGATCCCAGGCGTGTGGCCCTTGCTCAACTGTTGTGGAGTGCTTTGAAAACATTGTCAGTTTCTGATACCACAAGGTAGCCCAGGCACATTTTGTACTTTCTGTGACTAAACTGAAGAATCAGCCATTTCTATGCCAGGCACAGTGGCCACACCTGTGATCCCAGTGAGCTGAGAGGCTGAGGCTGGAGGATTGCAAGTTGGAGACCAAAGGAAGCCTGCACAACTTAGCGAGATCCTGCCTCAAAATAAAAAATAAGGAATGGTCTGGCTGTGCAGCCCCATGACAGATTACTTGCAAGATACATGTGAGATGCTGTGCTCAGGAGGCTGAGGCAGGAGGATGGCGAGCTCCAGGCTGGCCTGGGCTTCATGAGACCTGTCTCAGCCTCTTGAGATCTCGTCTCCAGGTGAGAGCAGAGCTGGGCACATGGGCCATGTCTTGGATCTCAGAGCTCAGGAGGCAGAGATAAGAAGACTGTGAGTTGGAGGCCAGAGGCAGCCTGTGTAACTTAGTGAGACACTGACTCAAAATTAAAAATAAAATGTGGCCTGCAGGTGCTGCCCAGTGGTAGAGCACTTGGAAGCTATGTGTGAGGCCCTGGGTGTGACCTCTGAGTATGGGACAAAAAAAGAAAAACAAAAGAAAAAAAGAATGAGAGAAAGGAAGGAAGGAAGAGAAAGAAAGAAAAGAAAGCAGAGAAAGAGAGAAAAGAAAGAAAGAAGGAAGGCAGGCAGGCAGGCAGGCAGACAGGCAGGCAGGCAGGCTAGGAATTATTCTCCCGGGTGTGTGCACGCACACAGTGGCTTCCACCATAGCCCCATGCGGTACCACGGTTTCCTTTGCTTTTTACACTCAGCCCATGACTTGTTGCTTTAAAAGCATCTCCAAGTCTGCATAGCAAAAATAGTTTCTCTAGCTATTTCCCCTTTTCTGTTGGTGGCTATTTACATTTCAATTAAAGCACAAGAAAATAAAACCTCCAGTCTCCTGCTGCTGCCTTGTCCAGGGCTCCATCCCCTTCGTGGCTCTGGATGCCACACCGGCAGCGCGGGTTAAGACCATTCCGATCATTGCAAGAAATTTTGACAACCCTGGCCTGAAACATTGCAGAGGAGAGTAGGAAAATTCAGTGTGGCAGTCACAGCCACACGTGGCTCCTTTCATTTAACTTCAGGTTTCAATGTAAGTCTAGCACATGCTGTGGTTTTCCACAGGTGAGGGAGGCTGTGGAGACACAGGGCCCCACGCCAGAGGTCCAGCAGGGGGAGAGGAGCCAAGGTACCACACAAGGCTCTGCAGAGCCCACCCTCCCACCCTGTCTCCACGGCCTCCCCGGCTCCTCCGATTACTCCTCGCTGCCTGAAAGGGCCCTGGGATGCCACTCCACGCCTGCCATGCAACCTCCTTGTGACCCCACAGTCAACCAGCCCTGCTATCTGGCCACACCTCCAGGCACAATTCATCTCTCCCTCCCCCGAGGTTCTGCCTCACCCACCACCCATCCACCCATCCACTGGTTCACCCAATCTACCCACCCACCCACCTACCCATCCACTCATCACCAGCCCACCCATCCACCAACCCCTCCATCCATCCTCTGTCTATATATCCGTCCATCTGTCTGTCCTACTGTCCACCCACCACCCATGCACGCATCTGTCCACCTGTCCATCCACCCACCCACCCATCCACCCACTATCCACTCACCCATCCACCCACCCATCTGTCCACCTATCCATCTACCCACCCACCCACCTACCCACCCATCCACCCATCTGTCCACCTGTCCATCTACCCACTCACCCATCCACCCACCATCCACTCACCCATCATCTACCCCGAATCCCACTGCCTCTGAGGTGGTGGAGGAGTGGGGCGCCATCCCAGGCCAGCAGGTACTGAGCCCTTGCCACATGCCAGTGTCTTAACCCTGACTGAACCCCATCCCTACTTCATATATGTGCAAACTGAGGTCAAAAAGTGAAGTGATGTGATGAGGGGGTCACAAGGCAGGAAGATGGCGGGCTGGACCTGGACGCAAGAGTGCGCCCCTAGAGCCCTCATTCCCCTGCCATGGCAGGAGGCTCTGTCCCGCCTCAGGGTCCTCCCGAGGGGCTCCCGGCGCTGAGTGGCAGGTGCCATTCCCGCATCGAGCCCACCCCGCAGATGTCAGTCGCACAGATGGGACAATTGCAGCCGGGCCTCCACCTCCCCTAGGGCTGACAGATCCTGAGCAGGCTGCCAGCAGGCATAGGCCCAGGGCCTCCCCTCGGTGCCGAGTCCCCAACCAAGAGAGGTGAGTTACAAGGACACAGGAGCGACCTCTGCCTCTAGCGCCCCAGAGCTGCGCCTGACCGTGGGAAAAGTGGGAGGCCACGTCAGAGAGAAAGGAGGGCGCGGGGCAGGGAAGCTGGGTGCTCAGGGCATCTGCATGGTGCTTGCTGCCCAGTTTCTTCTAAGAAACACTTTCTGGGGCCGGGTGTGGTGGTGACGCCTGTGACCCCAGCGACTCTGGAGGCACAGGCAGGAGGATCACAGGTCCGAGGCCAGAGGCAGCCCGCGTCACATAGCGAGGCCCTGTCTCAAGATACGGATTTAACAGGGGGCTGGGTGCACAGCTCAGTGGCAGAGCACTTGCAAAGCAGGCATGAAGCCCTGGGTTCAGGCCCCTGGTGGCGCAAAAACAAAAGGTAAAAAAAGAAAAGAGACACTTTCTGATTTTCCGATTCAGGGTCCCTCGCCTTTCAGCGGCTCAAGTGGTGGCGGCGTTCATGACCCCCAGGCAGGAAGGCTGCTCAGGCTGCTTTCAGGGAGGACTGGATCCAGGGCTGCAACCATCCTCAGGAATCCACCTCTGGTTCTCTTTCTGGGGCTCCCAGGGCTGCAGAAGCCAGACCCCCCCTTACTGGTTTAGCCCCCTGCAGGCGGGGAGCAAGCTCACTCTGCAGGTCCTGGACAGGGTGTCCTTGGACTCCTGTGGTGACTCCCCAGCCTCCCTGGAGAGAGCTCTGGCCAGCCCTGGGCCTGTCCCTCTTGGACTGACCAGCGGCGCATCTCTTTCTACCCACTGCCAACCTCCTGGGCAGCGTCCCCACTGTCCCTCTCAGCCTCAGCACCTTGACAGCAGTGCCAGACAGCTAGGCCCAGACCCATTGCTGTGCCTTCTGTGGGGTCCCTTGCTTAGGCCCCAGGCCCCCCAGCTCCTCCAAAGGACTTTTCCATGGCTCCAGATGTCCTGTCACTCCCTTGGCCCTTTGGTCTCCTCTGAGGGTAAGTCCTTTTCCTGTGCAAATGGCCGGGGGTCACGTGGACACCCTCATCTCCCCGTCCCCATCTGCTCACCCCAGATCCCCAGACACCCCAGCAAATCCCACGGCTCCCTGTTTCCCTGCCCAGCCTGGGTTAGTAACCCTTCGGCGTGTCACTTTTCAGCAGCGGCTGGAACAAAACAGCACAGCGGGTGGATTAAGCAGTAGGAAACACCAGATACCTTTCTGTCACCCTCTAGTCAGAGTCGCTCACCCCTCTGAGGCTCCAAGGAGGATCTGTCCTGCCTCTTCTAGTGGCGGGGGCTCCATGTGGCCATGTCACTTCGTTATCTGGCTTCCTGTGTCTCCAGGTCCTCCTCTCTGTGCGGTCACCTGCCACAGGACTTGGGGCCCTCCCTTCCCCAGGAGGATCTCATCAAGACCCTTAGTCACTTGAGCAGAGACCACCTTTCCCAAATCAGGTCGCACTTGGAAGTCCTGGGGGATGTGTCTTTCGGGGAGCCCTTTTTTTTGTACTCGGGGGTTGAACCCACAGCCTCACACACATTTTGCAAGCTGCACTTCCAGCCCAGTTTTCATTTATTTTTTTAATTAATTAATAATTATTATTATTATCTTTTTTTTGCGGTACTTAGGGTTGAACCCAGGGCTTCGCGCTTGCATGCTCTGCAAATGCTGGACCACTGAGTTGCACTCCCCAGCCCATTTTTTACTTTTTTTTTTTTTGAGACGGTCTCGCTAAGTTACTCAGACTGCCTCTGGTCTCCAACTTGTGATCCTCCTGCTTCCGCCTTTTGAGCCACTGGGATTACAGGTGTGCGCCACTGTGCCTGGCTTTCACTTATCTTGAGACGGGGTCTCGCTAAGTTGCATGGATGCCAGATGCACGCCGCCGTACCCACTAAGGAGGCATCATTAATATGCTATGGCCCCCCTGCCTCCCCAAGCTAGATCGGACCTGGGAGGCACCTTGTCCTATACAGGGCCTTGCAGGGCCAGGCTGTGTCCCCTCTGGCTGCTCCTTCTGAGGCTTGGCACTCCAGGCAGCCTCCCCCAGGAAGCCCTCCATGCCTCCCGGCCACTCGGCTGGCTTTCCTGTGGCCTCTTTCCCCTAGGGCACTGCGCACAGGCCTCTGCTTTGTCCCTGGAGAAGCAAGTCATCTCACCCCATGCCTGGTGCACCCTGGGGCTTCCCTTCCTCCTTCAAGTGGGCAGTATCTGCTGACCAACCACTGTCCAGCCCACAGCGGCTCCCTCCTCACCCCCATGCTCAACCCTGAGCAGCAGATCTGTCTGGTGGCCCCTGAGCAGGCCTTGGGGTTAGGTGTGAGGGGAAGTGGGTCTCATCAGGACTCACCACTCAGCTGTCCTCTGTAGATCGAGGCGTTGGGGTCAAGAGCAGGGGCTCCAGCTCTCAGTTCCCTCATCTGCACAATGACGGTCCACCTCACCTGCCAGGGCAGCCACACGCCATGGGGCTGGGTAGGTGGCCCCTGGGACAAGCATCTCTCTGCACCCTCTGTGGACCCAGCTGACCCTACAGATCAACTCCTTCTGGGATGGGGGACAGAAGCCTCAGGAGGGGGACCTGCCTGCACCCCCCCCCCCCTGCAATCCCCACAGCTGGAATGAGAGATGGCGGGGCAGACTGCAGGGCCTGGCAGGACCTGGGACCTGGGGCTGCGAGCCAGGTGTGGAGTCCCCAACCCTGGGGGCCCACCTGCCGCACACCACGTGCACACCAGGCTCACATGTAGTAAAAAGACTTTATTAACAAGGCTTTGGAGTCAAAAAATAAAACTCTTGATACAATTTTTTTAACCCTTAAATCAGCTCAGCAAATATATAATCAGTAATTTAGCTGTGTAAGATTAAAGGCCCATTACTTTATTTAAAATAAAATATATTTTAGTTCTTAAAATTTATTCCATAAAGTACATATTTCCCTATAAATTCCCTACATATACACAAGAGGTAAAAAGTAAAAATAATTAAAAAAAAAACCTTTAAAAAATTTAAAAAATGATAACAAAACACAGCAGGAAGGGGATTCATGATTAAAAAAAATGTTAGAAATTCCTGGTTGGGACCCCCGCCCCCGCCCCCGCCCCCCTCCGGCCACCCGTGGCTGACATACAAAACGGTAGACGCGACCCTGGAAAGGGAGTAAAAAATGCCACCCTCTCATTTTAGAGGCGTCCTCGGTAGTGGGGCCGAGGCTGGGACCGCACTGTCAGATCCAATCAGCTCTGCAGAGGAGGAGCGCGGGCCGCCGGGAGGGAGGCCGTGGGATGGGCTCCCCGGACCGGGAGCGGGAGCGGCCTGAAAGAAAGTGCAAAACACACCCGACTCTCGGCTTTATTTCAATCTGTCCACTCCGTACCACAGGTCGGCAGGAAGCGCGGTGCTGCTGCGGGGCGGCCGGCTGCCGTCTCCACGCCTGGCACTGGAGTTAAAGCTGTCTGCGCACACGCGTGGCCCCCGGCCCCTGCCCTACCCACCCCCCGCCCCACCCGCCCCGCCCGGCACTAGGAAAAGATATGAATGGCCTGGGTGGCTGGTGTGCGGCAGGCCGGACACTCGGGCTCGCTTTTGCCGCAGATGCGGACCGCGCAGTCCATGCAGAAGAGGTTGTGGCCGCAGGGCACCAGCGCCGCCATGGCCTCGCCCTCGGCGCACACCACGCACTCGCGCGCCAAGGCCGTGGGCGGTGGGCCTGGGGCTGCGGCAGACGCCGAGGAGTTCGCTGCGGCCGCTGCTGCTACCGTGGGCTTTCGGCTGCCATCAGGGGCGGCGGGCTCCAGCGCAGAGGCAGCGGAGGCGCTGCTGGGCAGAGGGGCGGCAGCGGGGAAGCTGGCGCTGGTGGAGAAGGGCGGCAGAGCGCTCTGTGGGGGCCGCCAGGGCAGGGCGCTCATAGGGTCGGGGCCCCCGCGGCGCGCCAGCGGCAGCTCCAGGCCCAGGCCGCCGGGCTCAGGCAGCGTGGGTGAGTGGCGCGGGGTGCCGGTCCCGCTGCCGCGCCGGGTGCCCGAGGCGGGCGGCGCGGGTCCCCCGTTGACGGCAGGGCAGGCGCCGAAGGCCGGCAGCGGCGGGGCCCGCTCGAAGGGCGCCCAGATGGTGGCCGCGGCGGGCACCGTCAAGTCCAGCGCCAGGAAGTCGAAGCCGAAGTCGCAGTCCTCGGGGGCGGCCGTGCCCGCGGGGGGCCCCGCGCCGTCCCCGCCGAACGCGTAGCCCCCATTGCCCGAGGCGCCGTAGGGGCCGGTGGGGCCGGCGTCCGGCAGCGGTGGCCCCGCGCGGCCGCCAGCGTAGAAGGGCTCGGGGGCGCCCAGCGCGCCCTCCCCGCGGAGCCCAGCCGTGGGCGCGGGGGGCCGCCGCGCGGGGTGCGGGGTCTTGGCCCAGAGACCGGCGGCCGCGCCCAGCAGGTCCAGGCACACATCGGTGCCATTGGCGTGGAAGTCGCTGTCGGGGCCCGAGTCGGCGAAGGCGCCGGTACGCAGTGTGATGTGCGCCTCGATCTCCTCGCGCGCGCGGTCCACGTTCTCGGGCATGCCGGTCACCGCGAACACCGGCTCTTTGTCCCGCCCGGGCGTCACGATGTACGTGTGCGTCCGCTGCTGGATGCGCTTGATGGTGGCGCCCTTGGGCCCCACCACCAGCCCCACCACGCGGTAGGGCACACGCACCTGGATGGTGGTCTGGCCCGGCAAGTTGGGCGGGCCGGGCGCAGCGCCGGGCAGCCCGCCCGCCTTGCTGCGCGTGGCGCGGATTAGGGAGAAGTGCTCAGCCGCAGACAGGATCTCGCGCTTAGCCATCTCCACATCCTCCTTCCGGCCGGTCACGATGAAGACCGGCTCCTCTCCACGCACCGGAGTCTTGATGTAGGTGTTCGTTTTGGCACGCAGGGCCTTGATCTTGCACCCTGCAAGGCGGAGGTGGGACATGGTGATTGAGGGACCCCTGATCCAGGCACTCGCGAGAGGCTGGCTACAGGGCCAGCTGTTGTTGGGTGCCATGGAGTTAGGTCTGACTCATGGTGACCCGATGTACAACAGAACAAAACTCTCCCCTACGCTGTGCCATGCCAGGCGCTATGCCAGTGCTTCTCGGCTATTCACAAGGTTCTCAATGGCTGTTTGTTTTGGGAGTGGGTTGTCAGGTCCGTCTCTTGCTATGTGGTGCTGGGGATCAAACCTAGGGCCTCAGAGTGTACAGAGCAACATTCTACCAACTGACCTAAACCCCAGCCCACAGGGCCAGTTAGGCAAGCCCAATTTGGAGCCCTCACCTGCTTAGCCTCATACCCCGTTGCGACCCTCCCACCCTGAGCCTCAGTTTCCCCACTGGGGCAGCAAAAAAGTACCCTCATAAGTTCCCTATAATTCACATGTACCTCCAACCTCAAGATGTTGTAGTCTGAATGTTTTGTCCCCTATAATCTGTAGTTAGAATGGGAAGCCAGGGGGACAATATTCAGAGAGTGAGTCAGGAAGCTTCACCCTCCTGAGTGCATGTGCAGCCTCATAAAAGAGACCCCAAACTGGACACAGCGGCACATGCCTGTGATCCCAGCTACTGTGGAGGTTGAGGGAGGAGGGCAGAAAGTTCAAGGTCAGCCTGGGCAACTTAGAGACCCTGTCTCAAAAGGAAAGAAAGGCAGAAAGAAAAAAAAAGAAGTCAGTTGTGGTGGTGCATGCCTGTGATCTGAGCAACCTGGGAGGCAGAGGCAGGAGAATCATGAGTTTGTGGCCAGATGCAACCAGTGTAACTTAGGGAGACCCTGATGCAAAACAGAATGTAGAAAGTGGGCTGGGGGCACAGCTCAGTGATAGAGCACTTGCATAGTAAGTATGAGGCCTGAATTCAGCCCTCAAGTACGGAAAGAAAGAGCGGGGCTGAGGCTCAGGGCTGGAGATTTGTCTAGCACGCAAGGGCCTGGGTTCAAAGGCTTCAGGGATCTGCTACCTCCTCTGCTGTGTTGATACACAGAAGGGTCACCTATGAGGAACCAGACCTCGCCAGATCACAAATCTGGTGGTGCCTTGACCTTAGGCTTCCCAGACTCCAGACCCATTCGCAATGTGGTTCCGTTGTGCATAAATCTCCCAGTCTAAGGTGTTTTGTTACAGCAGCAGAAACAGATAAAGAAGCCAGTGATGTTACTTGGATGTTATGGGGTCTCTGCAGATGGAATTAGGTGAAATGAGGCCACCCTGGCTGGAGTGGGCTGGGCCCTACCCAGTATGACTGGGGTCCTTGGGAGAGGGGACAGCCACCAGACAGTAGAGACAGAGACTCGGATGAAGCATCCCCAAGGCCAGGGATGCCAAGGCGGGCCGATGACCTTGGGCTTCTGGGCTGCAGGACCACGGGGAAGGATTTCCACTGCGCCAAGCCGCCCAGTCAGGTCAGCCCCAGGTACACACTCTCCAGCACCAACTCTGTGCAAAGGGGGGACCCAGGCTGACATGGTGGATACCACCTGCAATGGTCTTCTGACCACAGGACCCTTCCCGTTCCACCAGGCCCCAGCCCAAGGGAACCTGGGGTCTCAGCCCCACCGCTGACTCCTGGACCGTGACTCGGAACACGTGGGAAGGGCCAGTTGGGTAGTGAGGGCTCTGTGGGTGGGGGCTGGACTGGGGCCTGCCCTCGTGCGAACCCAGGAGTGTCCATGTAGGGGGATCTAGGCAACCCCAAGGTGTAAAAGACCCAGGAGTGGCCATGCCGATCCCAGACATCCTCAGCCTGAGCCTGGGGCGCCCACCCGCCAGAGCCTGGGTGGTGCAGACGCGGTTTCAATACCAGGAGAGGGCGCACTGCATGGGTAACAGTGTTGTTAACATCTCCAGCAGTGGCAGATATAAAATCAGAAGGATCAGCACCTTGAGGAGACCCGGGACTCAGCGGGGGACCCGGGGAGGTCGCAGGGGTTAAGGGACAGCAGTCCCTCAGGCCAAGAGCTTTGAGCAAAAGCAGGCTGGTGAATGGAGCCCACACATTTCCAGGAAGGGTGGCGGGGAGGGCGACCGGCCTCCCACCACCTCTGGCTCTGGGGTGCTCCCTCCACACCCGGGCCCTCCCCTCCTTCATGAGGTGCCAGCCCTGACTCGGCAGCCAGGTCTCACCGGCTCCCCAAATGCACTCTGCCCCGGCACGGCTGCGCCCCGATTCCTGCCTCCCCATCGTGACCCCTCCCGTGGGGCAGGGGGGCAGATGTGAGAGGGGTCGCATCCCACCTGAGCTCCCAGGTACTCTGGGCCTCAGAGGGTCACACCTGGGAGGGGGACCTCGCAGGTCAAGCTGTGGGTCACACAAAGAGCCTGCACTGACACCATGATGTGGGAGGTGGTGGCAGCTCCCTCCTGTCTGTCCCCACTCTGCCTGTCCCAGGGAAGTGGCTTAGGTTGGGCCCTCACGGGTGAAAGGCCCCATGGAGAGAGCTGGAGCCCAACCCACTAACTCCACCTCAGCCCCGCCCCCAAGGGCAAGCCTTGCCCCCACTAACTCCACCTCAGCCTTGTCCCACACTCACACTCTGAGAGGTGGCATGGAATCAGGGCTCTGGGAGTGAGCCAGCCACACCCCTGCCCTGTGATAGAGCCGTGTGTGTGTGTGTGTGTGTGTGTGTGTGTGTCTGTGTGTGTGTGTGTGTGTGTGGTGTATGTGGCAGGCAGCTGAGTCTCAGCCCAGAGGGTCCCTAGAGGCTCCTGATGGTCAGCAGGAAAGGCTGCAACACAGATTCCCAGCCCCTGCCTCCCAGAAGTTCAAGCCTGGGGACCCCCCCAGAGGCAGGCTCTGACCTGCCCCTGCAGTCCCCCCACCGCACTGTGGCCAAGGGCAGCGCAGCAAAGCCTGGAGCCACTGGCAGTGCTCACCCGCCCCGACCTGGTGTGCCCTGTGCCAAAGCACAAATCCCTGGATCTGCAGCCTGTGGTAGGAACCGAAGGCTCATCCCGCGCCAGCGCCCAGCACTGTCCCCAGCCCCTGGAAAAGCACTCAAGGCCATGGGCAGGTGAAGGGGCAGGTGGGGATCTACGGACACAAGCTGTAGGTGAGAGAACAGTGACCATCAGAGGCCTGCCTGGAGCCAAAGGAGGCCACCTGGGGCCACTATCGTCCTCCAGGTGACAATAAAAACCTGCCTTCGGCAACATTCATCCCTTACTGAAAATCCAGAGATAGGACCTGAGTGAGATACTGGGGCTCTGCCCACAACCTAGCAAGCACTGCCCAGGCTCCGCCCACGACCAAGCAAGCACTGCCCAGGCCCCACCCATAGCCAAGTAAGCACTGCCCAGGCTCTGCCCACAACCAAGCAAGCATTGCCTACGATCAAGCAAGCTCCACCCACAATGCATCCACAAAGAGCAAGCACCGTCCAGGCCCCGCCCACAACCAAGCGAGCACTTCCCAGGCTCTGCCCACAGCCAAGCAAGCATCACTTCTGACCAAGCAAGCCTCACCCACAATGTACCCAAGAAGAGCAAGCACCATCCAGGCACGGTTCACGACCAAGCAAGCACTGCCCAGGCCCCACCCACGACCAACTAAGCACCGTCCAGGCTCCGCCCACAACCAAACAACCATAGCCTAGGACCAAGCAAGCCCCACCCACAATGCACCCACAAGGATCAAGCCCCGCCCAGGCCCCGCCCATGACCAAACTGCCAAGGCTCCGCCCACAGCCAAGCAAGCATCACCTATGACCAACCAAGCCCTACCCACAATGAACCCAAGAAGAGCAAACACCATCCAGGCTCCGCCCACAACCAAGCAAGCCCTGCCCAGGCCCCACCCATGACCAAAAATGCACTTCCCAGGCTCCGCCCACAACCAAATGCACACCATCTAAGACCAAGCAAGCCCCGCCCACAACACACACAAGGAGGAAGCCCCGCCCAAGACCAAGCAAGCTCCGCCCACAACCGAGCAAGTGCTGTCCTGGGCTCTGCCCTGCAAACTTGCAGGAAGGCAGGTGTGGGCACAGATATGCCCAGGGCACCGAGAGGGTACGTTGCAGGGTCTCAGAAAGCACAGTGTACAGTGGCCTCCCCGCTGACCTTTGCTGACCTGGTGGGAGTCTCTGCCTGGGCTCCAAAAGGAGGCGGAGCTGTAAGAGGAAGCAGCTCTGCCCCAGCTTGGCGGGAAGGGTAGAGAATGAGGTCGGCTCACAGCCCCTGCAGACCCTTCCACCACCACCCCCCTCCCCGTGACCTGCTCCTCCTCATCTGGACCGGGAAACCCAAGACCTTCTCTGAAGCACAGAGGGGATCAGCCAGACGGGGCAGGTCAAGGCTGGAACACGGCCAGCGCATGGTGGTTGTTAGGTGCTGTTGAGTGGGTCCCACTCAGTGTCTGTCCTAGGGTTTTGAGGATTGCTATGGAGTGGGCTGCCACGTCCTTCTAAACCTCAGCCCTCAGCTCATGGTGGGCACTCAGTAAAGATCTAGGGGCTGCAGGTGTGGTTCAGGTGCAGAGCACTTGCCTATTGTGCATGAAGGCCTGGGGTCCAATCCCCAGCACGAACAAAAACAAAACAAAAACCAACTAGCAAAGAAACGAAGGGAAACTGCTTCCTGTCCAGGGTGCCTCTGGGCCTCCTCAGGCTAAGGGAGGAGAACTCATGGGTGGGTGGGTGTGGCTGTGTGTGCATGTGTGTAAATGACCATACTGTGCTCCCAATGTCCTCCAGCCCATTCTGGGACAGAGAAAACTGAGGCTCAGAGAAGAGCAGGGAAAGAGGGAGAGTCTGGTTCCGGATGGCTGTGACTGTGGTCTGGTGGAGAAGCTGGGCAGGTGCCCCTCTGCTGCACCCCACGGGGGAGGGTGGCCCTGGGCCTGAGGTTAGACGAAAAAGAATGAGAGGTTCAGGGAAGAGAAAGAGGGACAGAGTGGACAGAGTTGAGGCACAAGGACCCTGGCAGATGCACTCAAGAACTGCTTGGGAGAAGCTGGGAGCCACAGATGTTTCTAGAGGCAAGGACCGCGGATGAAGACATCCCGTCCTGGTACTCAGGCTCCCCTCCCTGAGGCCCTGCACCCCACTTATGGGGTAGACTCGGTGTGCAATGAGGGGGTGAGGTTAGAGACAGCGTCCTGTCTGAGCATCCTCAGAACTGCAAGGAAGCTGCTGTCTTTTTTTTTTGGTACTGGGGGTTGAACCCAGGGCCTCATGCTTACATGCTCTGCAAGTGCTGGACCACTGAGCTCACACTGAGCGACAATGCCACTACCCGGACGAAGGCTCTAGGCCTCAGCCCATTTTTTACTTTTTTGAGACAGGGTCTCTCTAAGTTACTCAGACTGCCTCTGGTCTCGAACTTGCGATCCTCCTGCCTCTGCCTCTCTAGCCGCTGGGATTAGAGGCGTGTGCCACGGTGCCCGGCTGGAAGCTGCTGTCTTCACGACACCGAGGGAGCTGCCATCTGCATAGGGTCTCGGGACCACCCCGGCACGCAGCGTGAGAACCCAGGGCCCTCACTGGACCCTGGCTCCCCATTGCTGTCTGCCACCACTGAGATCCCAACAAAGGGCTGCTGAGTGTGCGCGCCACAAGGTCGGGGCAGAGGTGGGTGGCTGGGGTTTGGTTGTCTGTGGCCCTGCCACCAAAGAATGCTCGGCTGAGACCTCAGGGCCACGTGCCCCCTGCCTGACCCTGGCCAACACTCAGATGGCTGCAGATCTCCAAGGACCTTCAGGTGCCAGAACACCTGCATCCACACAGAGCCACAGAACACACCTCACCCTCCAGCACCCACAGGCTGAGCCTGGTGGCTTTGGACAAAGGCTCCAGGCCTCAGTTTGCATGTCTGCTCCCACAGGATTTGGGCTCAGCACCTGGCAGCTGCCCGGTGATTTTTCCTAGGGCAGCTACAAGGGACAGGGGCGGGAGGGGACCTAATCAGGATGGCAGCAACAGGGTGGTGACATGGACTGTCCTAAGCCGGTCTAGCTGTGCCTGCCCACGGGGACAGCAGGGCCACTCCTCATGGCGGGGTGCCTGGCATAGCGCAACGCCCGACCCTTTGTGCAGCCACATGGATGACAGAAAGACAGAAGGCTTTGGTGGCCAGCTGCCCCACCCACCTGGAACCAGGGAGTGGCAACAGAAAGGTGAGGCCACCCCTGTGCCGGCCAGAGGGTGACAGGTGACCTTGCACCTCAGGTCTCCCCACCCTTCTCTGGCTCCTGTTAGAGAGAGGAGTCCAGCAGCCGCAGCCCACAGCCGGAGTGCCCGGCAGGCCCACCTCCTGCCTTGCCAGGCCCCACCCCAAGTTCTAGAACACAGTTGATCCCAGGCTGTCAGCAGGCAGCTAGGCTTGGGGAGGGCGGGTGGGAAGGCAGAAGAAAGTTGAGGCCAGTGGGGGCGCGGGGCTGGGGACCAGGCGGCTACCCAGGGCGGTGGGTGTGTGCTGGGCCGGGCACTGCCCACCACCCGCCTGCCCGCCCCGCAGCTCGAGGGCCAATGAGCATCGCCCAGCCTGATGTCACCCTGCGAATCTCAGCCTGGCCCTCGAACAAAGAGAACAATGGGGCAGGCAGCAGGGACCCCCGACAATGCCGCTGCCCGGACCCCCACACCCTGGGCCGGCCCAGGATGGGGGTTGAACTGCGCCCTAGAAGCAGCTCCTGAACCGGGCCCTCCCACAAGCCCCAGAACCCCAGTTTGGGATGGCGCGTGGAGCCGGGGTCGCCTGTCATCCCGGAGCACTCCGCCCCAATCCAGGAGCCCAGGCTGGCCAGCAGGGACTCGCCTTGCTGTGCCGACAGCCCTCCCTCCAGACCCTGGGGGCGCTGCCCGCTAACCACCTCCAAATCTGTGCCTGCCCCACCGCGCGCCCACCGCCCAGCCCAGGCTGCCGGTTCCCAGGCGCCTCTCTCCGAGGGTCCTGTGGGCACCCAGACGCCCGGATAAAGGCGGTGGCGGAGGAGGGCGGCGGGCGAGGGGAGGAGAGTGGTCTGCGCCCAACTTTCTCCCGCGGCCGGCGGCTGGACAAAGGCGCCAAGGCGGCAGCCCAGGCCGGAGCCCATGCGGGGCGGGCACTCACCCTGACGACCCACGATCTCGGCGACGTGCTCCGAGCTGGGCACCGGCACGCACTCGGTCATGTTTACGCTCTTCTTGCGGCTGCCGATCACACTCATCTGCTCGGGCAGCAGCGCGGGGGGCCCCAGGGCCGCGGGGTGGGGCGCGAAGCCGGCGAACACGTCGGGCGGCGACGGCCGGGGCGGCGGCGGGGGGCTCCCGTCGGGGTCCAGCATGGGCATCGCGCCGGGAGCCACGGCCACGGTCACGGCCACGGCGGGGGCCGCGGCCAGCGGGGCGCCAGGCTCCGGCCCGTCGGGCACCGTGCGCTCGGCCTCCGCGCCGGCCTCGGCGTCCGCGGCGCCCGCGCCCCCCAGCCCCAGCGCGGACAGCTGGTCCAGCGCCAGGCGCAGCGCGGCCGCCGCGTCGTCGGGCTCGGGCGGCGGCCGGGGCACGGCCTCGTCGGCGGCTGGGGGCGCGGGGCGCGGGCCGGGGTCTCCGCCGGCCTCCGCCCCGGGCGCGCCGCCCCCGCCGCCGTCGGGCGGCCCGGTGGAGCCGGGCATGGCCGGGCTAGCGCTCAGGCCCGCGCTGCCGCCGCTCGGCCGCCGACCGCCCGCGCCGCCGCCGCCGCCCTCCGCCTCTGCGAGCGCGGCCGCCGGGCGCCGGCATCCAGCGGCGGGGGGCGCGCGGCGGCGCGGGGCTGCTCGGCGGCCGGGCCGGGCGCGGCCGACTCTCTGTGCTCGGGGTGCGGCGGCTCCTGGCGGCCGAGGCAGCGGCGCGGGACGCTGCTGCCCTCCCGCCGCCCGCCTCCCGGGCCGCCGGCCCCGCCCCGGCCCCGCCCCACGACGTCAGCGCGGCCAACAATGGGCGCCGACTGAGCGCACGCGCGGGGCGGGGCGCGATCACGTGGCCTCCCCGCCCCCGCCGTGGGCGCGGACCCGGCGCGCTCACACGTGTGGGAGGGTGCAGGTGGGCGAGGGCGACGAGCCCCGACGGCCACGCCGCGCGCGCGCCCCGAGGCCCGAGGTCTCCGGGCGCCCTCGCCTCCCGGGAACCGCCGACCCCCATGTCCGGCTCTCCTTAGGAGGATAAACAGGCAGGGTGCAGATGGACCCTGCCCTGGCTGGCTGTGCACCCTCAGGGCAACTGCGTTGGGTCTTCCTGCGGTCACTAGTGGGTTTCCCTGCCTCCCTTGGCACCCTCCCTGGCCGGCCACCCCTTCCCCTTGCGCGCTCCAAGACCCGGGGGCCCCCACGCTGGAGACCCCATCGCAGCCACACCGGCCTTCCCCGTCGCCTCACCCCTGGCTCACCTGACCAGGGATCCCGCTCCAGGCACAAAGGCTTGCGGTCCCCCTGCCTGGGTGCCCCTGGAGGTTGTGCCTGACTTCGGAGGTAGACGCTGCCCCCGTATCTCCCAGAGTGAGACGCACCTTGGGAACTGGGGTCACCCCCTCTGGCGTCCCCCTGGCCATCTGTCCCAGCTTTGCAGCCATGCCCCTCCCCTGCCTGGCTCCCACCGTGTGGGAGCCAAGGATCCCTTCTGTGTGCAAAGGCATGGGGTCCCCCAGGCCCTCCTCTTTAGGGGTGGGGTGGAAGTGGAGGGGACTCTGTACCCCAAGCCAAGACATCCCCACCTGGGTGCTGCTTCCTGGAGTAGCCAGGTTCCCACCAGCCAGGCCCCACAGACACTGAGAGCTCCTCCTTCCTGGGGGCCCAGGATGGGGAGCCCTGCATGCAAGGGCTTGGAGTAGCCTGGCCTGTGGGGCCCATTGCCACCTTGTCCCGACAGCCTGTTTTCCGCTGCCGTTCCTGGCGTTCATGGCTCCTTTGGAAGTGTTGTGTTTTGTTTTGTTTCCTCCGTATTTGGGGGTTGAACCCAGGGCCTCATACCTACTTTGCAGGTGCTCTACCACTGGGCTGCACCCCCAGCCCATTTTTAACTTTTTTTTTTTTTTTAAATTTTGAGACAGGGTCTAGCTTAACTACTCAGGCTGCCTCTGGCCTCGAACCTGCGCTCCATCCTCCGCCTCCAGAGTCACTGGGATGATAGGTGTGGGCTACTGCACCCAGCTCTCCTTAGGAATTTCTCATGATAAACAGGCAGGGTGCAGATGGACCCTGCCCTGGCTGGCTGTGCACCCTCAGGGCAACTGCGTTGGGTCTCTGGGCGGCCCTACAGCTCCATCCTCAGCCATAGCTGGCCACACTGGGTTGGAATCACCTCAGGCCACTCCTTTCTAGCATTGTCCAGCATGCAGGTGCTGGTCCGAGCCCCACAGGGTCCCCATGACTCCTTATGTCGGCTCCTCTGCCTGGAGCCTACCCTCACCCTAATATTAGGATGTCCTTCCTGACCTCCTGGCCAAGCCCCACCCCCTCTTTTTTTTTTTTGGGTGGTATTGGTGTTTGAACCCAGGGCCTTGCATGCTCTGCAAGTGCTGGACCACTAAGCTGCAGCCCATTTTTTGTGTTTTACTTTTTTGAGACAGGGTCTCCCTAAGTTATGCAGACGGCCTCTGGTCTCAAACTTGCGATCCTCCTGCCTCTGCCTCCCAAGCTGCTGGGATTACAGGTGTGCGCCACCGCACCCATCGGAGCTCCTCTTTTGTGGTTCCAGACTTCTCTGGCACTCTCCAGCGCCTGGAATTGTGAATTATTTTCTGACACCTTACCCAGCATGTCCCGGGAAGAAGCAAATGCTGAGTTGACTGGCATCTCACCCCATCCCTTTCTGGGCTTGGACTCTGGCCGCAGGCCTCATCTTATCTCCCCCAAGAAACTGCCACCAACTGTAGCTGGGGGCCTGGCCACCTGCTGTGGTCCCCAGGCCTTTGCACAGGGTGCGGGGCGAGGGGGGGGGACGCAGAGACACGGTGGAAGTGCTGGGAAGGACAGGAAGCGGGGCCTGGGGGGCGTGGGAGGAGGAAGAACATTGGGCTGGTGGTGACAGGTAGGGAAACTGAGGCTACAGGGACCTCGGTGTGGCAACTGGGAGTTCACACGCGATCCTCAAAGCAGTCAGTCCCCGTGGCGCGGTCTTCACCTCAGCCAAGTACAGGTTGGCTTCTGTCCAGAGGCCCGGGCCGTGTCCACCAGGAACAGTAGCGATGTCCCTTCCTTCCGCGGCTCCTGGTCACCCCGGGCTGCTCCTCCCAGGCCCTGCCCACACCCCCTCCCTCTGAGGATATGGGCGTGGCCAGGGGGAAGGCGGCTTCCCCTGCAAGAGGCCCAAGGGCCGTGGAGCTCCGCCCTGGCCATCGCTCCGGCTGGAAGCCTGGGGCTGTGCAGGAAGTGGGTGCACTGGCGCCCGCCATCAGGAAGATGAGTGGGCCTCTGCTGGAGCAAGAAGGCCACGTAGCGGCCTAGACTGAAATGCAGGTGGGGGCATCTCCCGGCACAAAGCAGAACAAAAAGAAGAAATGGGAGCCGGGCACCGTGGTGCCACCTGTAATCCTAACACCTGAGAGGCTTGGGCAGGAAGATCGTGAGTTCAAGGCCAGTCAGGAGTCTACAGTGAGACGCTGTCTCGAAGAAGAAGAGGAAGCAGCAGCAGCAGCAGCAGCAGCAGCAGCAGCAGCAGCAGCTAGATATGCCTGTGACCCTAATCTGATCTTTATTTATGTTGTATCCTTGAATTGAAATGTTACACGGTATCCCATTAACATGTACAATAACTGTGCCGATTAAAAGTCAATGAAAAAAAGATGGAAAGTGGCAAAGAGAACATAGACGAAGAAATTGTGGCATTCCAGGCAGAATAGGAAGAGGGGAGTTGTCAAAGGACAGACCCGAAGCACCAGGGTCCCTAAACAGCTACGACCCCATATCTTGTCGGGGTTGCACATGGCCAGGTTCTAGGGACCCCTAATTGCTTGCAGGTCACGTTGCAGAGGATTAGGAAGGAGAAACCTCGTTCCTGGAGAGAGGGCTGGCTGAGCCCAGAGCCTGCTTCAGCTGGCAGAGTCAGGTGGCTTAGGGCCGGGGAGGTTTTGTTCACCAGTTCGCCTAGCATACTGAAGGATGCACTCCAGCAAAACAGCAGTGCAGGTAAATGGACAAAGCAGGTGCTGCCACAGGAAAGGGAGGGGGGAGACCTGAGAAGCGTGGCTAGGTGACAGTGGAGCTAGGCAGTCACTTGAAGGCTTTGTGTTGGAAGGGCATGGGGGCTGGGGGTGGGGCTGGGCCACCAGGAGCAGGTAGACCCACCAATTCATTTTACTTTAGGACCTTGCTCATACTTTTCAAGTGCTCTACCATTGAGCTGCACCCCCAGCCCATTTTTTATTTTTCTTTGAGACCAGGTCTCACTAAGTTCCACAGGCTGCCTGTGGCCTCGAAGTTTCGATCCTCCTGCCTCCACCCTCCTAGTTGGTGGGATCACAGGCCTACACCATGGCACCTGGCTACAATACCTTTGAGAACTAACCACTGACGTCTATCAAATGACACGCCCACCACAGTCCTTGGAGGCGGGGGGGGGGGTGGGGTGGGGGGGCTCTGCAGCCTGTTGGATCCTGGGTGCAGGGTGGCATGGGGAGAGCCTCATTGTAGGTGGTGGGCATGTGGCTATCCCTGTGAAACTCTAACTCTGCTCCATGTTGGGAATTTTTGGTTTTGTTTTGTTTTTGGAGACAGCTTTTGCTGTGTACCCTAAGCTGGCCTGGATCTCACCATCCTCCCACCTCACCCTCTAAAGCGCTGGGATCCCAGGCGTGGCTGCCATGCCTGGCTCTGCCCTGACCTGGAGACAAGATCTCATGAGGGTGAGACAGGGTTTCGTGAGGCTCAGGCCAGCCTGGAACTTGCCATCCCCCCACCTCAGCCTCTCGAGCCCTGGGCAGGCTGTTTTCTACCAGGAGGATTTTAGTGATATTTGACTTAAAGGGGGAAAAAAAACTATGTGTCCTATTTACAGTTCAAAAAAAAAATGTATTGGAGGAATACTATAATCTGGAGAAAAGGACGATAAAACAGAAGCATTTTATTGCATGTAAATTACATCTCCAAAAGTCCCGTTTAACAAGGTGACCTGGAACCTGGAACCCAGCCCCAAACTACTGGACCCAAGGATGCTTAAGCTGGCAACCAGAGAAGATTGTTGATATTGTTAGGTGCCCTTGAGTCAGGTCAGACTCATAGCAACCCGGTGTACAACAGAACAAAACGCTCCCCAACACTGTGCCATGCACGGCACTATGTCAGGGCTTCTCTGCTATTCATAGGGTTTTCAAAAGTGGATTGTTTTGTGATTGCTTCAGGAGTGGGCTGCCAGGTCCTCTCATTTTTGCAGCACTGGGGATCAGACCTACGGCCTCAGAGAGCACAGTGCATCACTCTACTGAGCCAAACCCTAGCCCCAAAACCAGAGAAGGGGGAAAGTTAAAACTGGGGGGCAGGAGCTCAAGGAGGTTTCCTCTGAGTTTTTTTCTTTTTGGCAGTCTCTGGAGGCTGAACCCAAGGTGCTGTGCACACCCTGCAAACACCCATCTGTTGAGTTGCACTCCCAGCCCATTTTTGAGTCAGGGTTTCACTAAATTTCGCAAGCTGCCTCGAACTTGTGTTTCTCCTGCCTCTACCTCCCCAGTTGGTGGGATTAAAGGTGTGTGCCACCCCACCTGGCTTGTTTTTGTCTTTTGAGACAGACCCTCCAGATGTAGCCCGGCCTGGAACTCACTGTCCGCCTGCTTCACCCTGCCGGCACTGGGATCACAGGTGTAGCCACCGCGCCTTCTAAAGCAGATAGCTGAGTGGTTCTTGGTACATCCGGGATTGTGGACCCACCACTGCTGTCGGGGCTGGGGGTGCAGCTCAGTGGCTGTGTAGCACACAAGGTGCCCTGGCTTCATCCCCACCACCCAAAAGGAAGAAAGAGAAGAGAAAGGAAAGGAGAGAGGTAGGAAGGAAAAGAAGCCTCTGCCAATTTTAGAACATTCTCACCTCATTGTCATAGGGAGTCACCTCACCCCTTTCCCGTCCCTGGCACCCCGAATCCACTTCCAGTCTGGTTTTTGTGGGGTTTTCTGTTGCTGCTGTTCATGAGATGTGGTCTTGCTGTGTAGCCTAGGCTGGCCTCACATTGGCAATCCTTCTGCCTCAGCCTCCCAAGAGCTGGGGTTGCAGGCCTGGCCACTTCTCGTCTCTGGATTCACCTGTCCTGGATGTTTTCTGTCAATGGAGTCACACGCCGTGCGGCCCTTTTTTGTCTGTTCTCTCTGAGTGTGATGTCCTCAGTGTCCCTTCATGGTGCAGTGCATGTATGAGCCTCACTCCTGTTCAGGGCTGCGTGATGCTCCAGCATGGTGATAGGCCACATGGTATTGACACACTCTTGAGCTTTCCCCTGACCAAGTTTTACAGGATCTTGCTGGAGTGTCCACCGACCTCCTCTCCAAAGGCTAAGGGTCCCTGCCTGGAATAGCGCTGTCCAGTAGAACTTTCCAGATGGCGCTGTTCTCCCTGTGTCCCTCGCATTCATGGTGACCAGCTTGGCAGATGCTCCACAGGGAAGGAGGCATTTCCTGGAGGGATTGCAGGGTAAGGTACGGGGTGGTCACAAGGCTGCTCGTCCTGGCCAGGGCTGGGGCTGGAGTGCTGGCAGGAGGACAGCCTGCTGGTGTGGAGAGGAGGAGGAGAGCACTGTGGCGGGGCACCAGGCGGGGAGCTGAGGCTTCCATCCTCACCTTGGGGACTTAGCAAGGGGCTCTCCTGGGGGCATAGTCCCAGGGAGAAGGAAGCACTGAACTAGGAGATGCTGGCTGCCACTACGCAGTGCTGGGCGCCCAGGACCCAGACATGGTGGCTTTGGGGTGCGCTGAGGAGGGCAGATCACAAGCAGTTGTCCCACACCTGGAGTCCTGAGGGCTCAGGGTCATTCCCATCCTGCGGCAGCAGGCTCCGATCTGGGGGCCGAAGCCACGCGGCCAGCACAGCCCAGCATTCAGCAGTTGCAGTGCCCACCAGGGCCCCATCCCAAGTCTGGGCAGGGACAGCACAGGCCCCTGGGCCATCTGCATCGCCCCCGGGTCTCCCTGCCCACTGCTGGCCCGCTGGGGTACCAGGGACTGGGGGAGAGAGGAAAGGACTCTGGACAGAGCCTTAGGCCTGACGGGAGGGGCTGCTCTGCAGGACAGGCTCCCACAAGGAGGGCCCTGTGGGGACAGTCACCAGGGTGGGACCAGACACCTCTTGGCAGCAGACACCTGCCGTGGCTAGTGGCCTCAGGACCTCAGCCTCCTGGCCCTGCCTCCACTGTGGCAGATGTCAGGTGGAGGCAGGAAGGGAGACAGTGGTGTCTCCGGCTGTGTCCAGACTCGTCCTAGGGTAACCCGGGTGGGGTCAGGACAGGCCACCAGGGCCTGGGATGAGCAGGGTGCAGGGTCACGGGGACGAGGCGGCCAGGCGGGCGAGGGAGGCTGGGGGACCCAGGTGCGGCCTGTGGGACCCCGGATCACAATGCCTCGAGGCCCCCAAGGGACACCTGTCTGGTCCCACTTCTGGGGGATGGACCTTGGCCAGTGCCTTAGGAGGACCTGGAGCTCTAGGAGCCACTCGGTCCCCTGCTAAAGGGCCATGGGGGACGTGACCAGCCATGTGCAGCATTTTAGAAACCTCCCCAAGGTCACCCAGCCCTGCTGACAGCCGCCACCGCCCAGGTATGGAGAGTGAGGATTTGGCCAGGTCCTCTGGCTCTGCCCCAGCCCAGGGGGCACCTGCAGGCTGGACGTCCTCAGATACGCCAGAGCTTCCCGACCCTGTCCCCAGGGTGGCTTTACTCAGCTGGGCCACAGGACTCACGGCCATCCTGTGGCCCCAGCTCCACAGTGACCCCCTGCCCCAGACCCTACGGGGGCAGGACGGGCTCACTGGGCCGGGAGGGACGCAATCCCTCACCTGAGGGGTTCCTGGAAGCCAGGGAGGAGGGGCCAGACCTGTGGTCCGCCCTGGGTCCCACTGTGGGCCTGACGTACTCTCCACGCAGCGTGGGGGGTAGAGGCCACTCCTTCAGCTCAAGATGAGTGTCCTGGGGTCACAGCCCTGTCCCTGTGCAGGGCACCAATGCTGGAAAAAGCGCCAGCTCTTCTGCAAAAGCTGGGGAACTCTGTCCTACTGCACAGAGGCGGAAACTGAGGTGTGAGGCAGGTGAACCCCGCTGCCCGTGCACTGGCTTCCGCCCTCCAAGGCAGACGGGCAGCTTGTACTCAGTGTCAGTCAGCCAAGGTAAAGCGTTTGTACTACCAATTTATTAAGGAAGGCGACCTCTGGCAGCCGCTGGCTCTGGCTGGGGTCACGGATGTTGCCGCCTGCTGGGCGGCATGGGGAGATGGCTCCTCTGGCTGCAGGGCGCCGGCCAGGCGTCTTGACATCTCTGCAGCTCCAGATCTCGTGTGCTGGGTTCCACAGGGGCCAGGCGGGTGTGCCAGCCTCTCCTGTGCCAGCCTCTGGGGGTGCCTCCTGGCGAGCTGGCCAGGCCGGAAGGAGGCCCAAGTGGGTAAGCCCTCGAGGCGCAGGGCGCCCATCTGCCTGGTCCCCAGCATGGCCGTGACTATGTGCAGGGCGGGGCAGAGACAAACGGCCTGGGCCTGGGCCTCTTGGGCAGGGCACCTGGAGAGAATGGGGTGCTGTTAGCACCTACCCTGGGGCTGGGACCCCCGGCTGTCCTGGAGACCTCAGAAGCCTGCTCAGCATAGGCCCTGGGGACCTCGGGGAGGCTACCCTTGTCCTGAAACTATGGAACACAGAGCGAAAGGCGGCCCTTGCACAACCTAAGGCCTTGTGCTGGGCCACAGAGCGGCACCCGCCCTAGATGCGCTCCAGCTCTGGGTCTGGCTCAGGCTCCTCCTCATCCTCCTCATCCTCCTCATCCACGCAGGCCTTGTCCAGTGCCTGGCCATCGCGGGCCAGCTCCTCCACGTGGGCCAGCATGTCCGCCATGAGCGCCTCCTCCAGCCGCTTCCGCACCTGCTGCACCAGCTCCTCCTGCTTCCTGGGGACACAGAACTGCCAGGGGCGCCACATCCCGCCATGCACCCCACCCCCGGACCATGCCCAGGCCTGGCCCATGGCGGGCAGGGAGGCTCTGCGGCTTCCCGGCCTCCCCAGCCCACAGGCACCCAGCCCAGGGAGGGGACCCTCTCTCTGCCTGCCGCCTTGGCCTCCCATGGCCAAGGCCTGGGCAGGTCTCCCTGCTCTGTGCCGGGGTCAGATGGGCCCTGCGTGGGTGGCACAGGGAGCCAGCCAGTCCTGTGCCTTTCTCTCACTGCCCTGAGCTGGTTCGGAAAGCAAAAGGATACCATGCAGGACAGCCCTGCCTGGGCCAGGCATCTCCTCTGCCTGCTCTCTGTCTCTGAGTTCACCCATTGTCTAGAAGGTTCCTTAGCCGTGAGGGTGCTGCCCTCCTGTCTGTGCCCAGCCCTGGTTACTTCTGTCTCAGAGCCCGCAGCGGCAGACAGTAGGTGGTGTGCGGGGAGGGCAGCCGGCTACCTGATGTCCTCGTCAGTCACCATGAAGGCTTTGCACAGGGGCTGCGTGGTGTTGAGCCATACGCCAGGGTTCTTTTCCACGGCAGCAGAAAGCTGCCCCGTGATGGGCAAGGTGCTTGTGTGCAGGGCACTGGCAATGGCCGAAAGGAGGGTCTCGTCGGTGCAGCCTGGGCCCACTCCTGCCAGGGCAGGTGGGGACAAGGGAAGGACGAAGGGTGGAGTCATAGGGAGCAGAGGCCCAGGACCCAGCTTAGCTCAGTGCGCACTCGATCAAACATCCCACAGGCTGCGGCTGGGGAGGGAGCCCAAGGTCCACTCACTCGCTCCTGAGCTGCACCTGCCCTGGGTTGGCCTTCAGCCTTCAGGACACCCAGGGAAAACTCTGAATCCCTCCCGTCAAGTCCCCACCCGCAAGACCCTCACACTTACCTTGCAGACCCTTGGGCAGATCCATAGTCCTGACCAGCTCCTCTGCGATGTCGAAGGCGCTCAGGCCGCTCAGCTTCTTCTCCCAGAACAGCTGGCGGGCGGACATAGAGAAGCCGCAAGGTTGGCCAGGCCACGCAGGCAGGGGCCCCATCCTGAGCCAGCCCCACCCAGTCCTACCCAAGCCGCCAGTGCCCTGCTATGGCACCACATCCAGGTACCCTGAGGATGTTGGCGAATAAGCAGAGAGCCTGGGGTTTTCCGAAGGCGGGATGCAAGCCGCGCGGGCGCCATCTTGTTTCAGACACCTGCGCGCACCCGGTCTACCGACTCACAGTACAGGTCCCAGAGGGTTGGGCGGGCGCACGGCTCACCTGGCGCGGCTGGTCCACCGCCTTCTGTGGGTCGCTTTTCACCTTGTTGCTGGGGTGGTTGGTGATCTTGGTGACCGGCTGCTTGAAGATGGACGCCGTCTGGCGCACGGGAAGCGCTGTGTTCAGGTCGGGCTTGCCCTGTGGGGACCAGGCACTGTAGCGGGCCGCCGTGCACTCCGCCAGACTGCGCGCCCGCGCCATGCACCCCGAGGCAAGGCCCGGCCCGCCCACCACTGCCGGAAGACATGGCGCCCGCTCACCTTGATCTGGTTGGAGGAGTCATAGCGCACGCGCTGTCGGTTCTTGCTCATCTTGCTCATCAGCATCCGGCCCGTGCGGAAATCAAAGGTGCTCAGGTCCATGGAGCCGCCCAGGTAGCGCGCCAGCTGCGGCTTACTGCGGAACTTCTTCCCGCTGGGGCTGCGGGCAAAGGCGGGTCGGCGCGGGCCTGGACCCCCGGACCCCGCTGCCCCGCACCACCTCGGGAAAGCCTCTCGGACCCACCCTCCCGGCAGACTCAGCACCTGCCCCTCAGGAGCGAAGGCGGCAATGTTTAGAAAAGACCCCAAGGAGAGCAGGTGGGGAGGACAGCCCTGGGCACCGCCCTCCAGGGTCGGGATTGGGCGCGGGCAACCTGCCCTCGCACAGAACAGCCCTGATCTGCGGGCCACGGGCTGCCGAGGCCCCTGGCGACCGCACCCCAGAACGACCAGCCCCAGCTCAAAGCGGCCTCCGGTGTGGGTACAAAGGGCAGCAGCGTGCAGCTCCTCTGAGCAATGGTCAGGCCTGGCGCCACCCCGCCTGGGCGCCCCTCTACCCGGAACCTGGGGCCCCAGCCACAGGAGACCCTCAGAGCCCCAATGGCGGGGACAGCCCAGGCCACCAGGGAGGGGCAAAGGAATACATAGTGGCCCATGCCCACGTAGAGACATTGCTCATCCCGAAATAGAACGAGACTGGGGGTGGGGTTTGGGGGGGGTGCTGAGGACGCTGCATTCAGGGAGAACCAGGCACAAATGGCCCCACAGGGTGCGATTCCACCGACAAGACATGTCCAAGACAGGCGCGTCCGGGGGCAGGAAGTGGACTTGTGGTGCCAGGGCTGGGGTGGAGCCGGGGCATCTCTTGTGGTGGTAAAAATATCTTGGCGTCAGACGGCAGTGATGGCTGCCTGGCCTCGTGTGCGCGCACACCACACACCACTGCCCGGCACTTCCGGGCTGAACTGTGCAGGGCCAGCCCCTGAAGCCGCTAGCAATAGGCAAGGTGCCTTCTGTTCATCACTTCACACGCTGTGGATCTTAACGTGGCCTGAGGTCGGAGCCGGCTTGACCCTGTCCTCTGTAAGCAATCTCTACACAGGGCTCCTTCCCTGGCCCCAGACACCCTGGCCGGGGCAACACAGAATGACAGAGGCCAGGAGGCGCAGGAGGCGCAGGAGCCACCCGAGCCCGGTGGAAGCCAGTCCCGCAGGGCTGTATGACCTTTGGTCACACGCTTGGCCTGACATCCCTCAGTCCCGCAGGGCTGACATGCAGATCCCAGGTGGGTGAATTCTGCACACCTGGACTGAGGGATGGTGCCCCAGGGCTGGGTGGTGCCGGGGCAAACATGCCAAGAGAGGGCGCCCCAGGGCGGCACCTGAGCACACATCCCGCCCCTGCCTGCTGGGGCTCAGGGGAGCAGGAAGAACCCCGTGCCATGTCTCGGGCTTCACATACAGCCCTGAGGAAGAAGGGACCCCACAGATCCCTCCAGCCAGTTCCCCCACCTGCCCCCCACTTTGTTTTCTTGTCTCTCCCACTTTCTAAGACACAGGCGACAAGGAGAGAGGAGCCTCTCAGACTGCTGCTGACCTGGGCCAGGGGAGGAAGTCTGCCAGGTGGGGGCATCTTCCTGGAGGTGGGGTAGTCCAGGCTTGAACAGCCCAACGTCTGGGGTCTGAATATATAAGGCACCAGAGACAGGCCTTCCAGTGGGCCACTGCAGCGCATGGCTCCCACGTCCCTGTTAGGAACTGGGCCAAACAGGGACGTTCAGGTGAGCGGCAGGTGGGCAAGTGACAGACGCCCTGTATTTACAGCTGCTCCCTATCACTTGAATCACTCCCAAATTTTCCACCCATGGAAAAATTATCTTCCATGAAATGGGTCCCTATAGCCAAAAAGGTTGGGGACTGCTACCATGTGGTATGTGACTATTGCATAAAAGGCTGTTTTTAAGCCAGGTGTGGTGGCACACACCTGTTACCCCAGCAATGTGGCAGCTGAGGCAGGAGAATCTGGGGTTCAAGGCCAGGGTGGGCTACGCAGCAAGACCCCAAAAAAGGAAAAATAGTAACAGGACTGTTTTAAAAACATAAATCCAAGGCAGATAGACCAGTGGTGGCGGTGGGGGTGAGTGCACTTCTAACTGGGGTGAGGAAAATGTCCTGGAATTAGACAGGGTGGTAGCTGCGCAGCACTGACTGTACTAAAAGCCACTGCCCTAAACAAATGAGAGTGACTTATGGACCTTGAATCACACCTTAATTTTTAAAAGCGGTCATGCAGATCTATACTGACATAGAAGGATGTCCCTGGCCCGTCACTGAATGAAAAGCAGGTCGTATAAAACCACATGTATAGGAAAAACGCGCAGGGAACCCCTGGGTGAAGAGTCCCCAAGCCAGTGCCTGGCTGGAGGCACCCCCTGCAGCCACAACCTGAAGCCGCCTCTCTCCAGCCCACTCGAAGCCTTTCCTGGCCTCCTGACTCCCATGCTCAGGGCTGGGGCTCAGAGTGGGGACCCCACAGCAGAAGCCTGAGAGGCTCCAGGGCAGGTGGGAGGTGGATGGGATGACCAGTCTCAGGACACTGGCCACCTGGCCTTGGGGCGGCGCCTGAGCTGCAGCTAGCGCCCAGCCTCCTGGGCTTTTGCACAGCCAGTCCCTCTGCCTGGACCCACTTTGCCTTGCTCCCCATCGCTGCTCGGAGGGGCTGTCCCCCGACCTCCAGGTCCTGCCAGGCACCCACACATTGCTGTGCACTGGGAGAGAGCTGGCGCCCTTCCTGTCACCATGAGGGGAGGGCCGCTCTGGCTGCCCTGCCAGCTGTCCTGCCAGGAGGCAAAGCTCTGCGGGTGGTGCTGGTTAACAAAGGATCAGAGAGGCTGACACAGACCAGTGCCACCTTTGTCTGAAGGGAACACAGAGGCAGTGTGCACTGAGAACAGGCTCTGGTGGATCCTGGTCTGAGGCTTCCTCACTGGCAGGAAAGAACCCCAAAGCTTGAGACTCTTCAGGTGCCAGTGGCATACATGCACCGCTGTGCCACCCTTGCATCCAATCTCGTCAGATTGCAGAAGCTAAGCAGGTTGGGCTCGGTTAGTCCTCGGATGGGAGACTGGGTGCTGTAGGCTTGGGAGAAGGACCAAACAGTCTACTCCCAAAACAGCCATTGAAAACCCTATGAACAGCAGAGAAGCACTGATATAGTTTTGGGCATGGCACAATGTTGGGAGCCATTTCATTCTGTTGTACATAGGGTTGCTGTGATTCAGACCTGATTGGATGGCACCCAACAACAACGTGCCAGCAAGGGCGTGAAGGACCATAGAGGAGAATGCATATGTGACCCTAAGAGACGCTGTTTGTGGCCCTATACTCTTCAATGCCTGAAATTACCAGGTCTCATATCTGTAACACCCTTGGAGACCAACAGACCTGTCTCCTCTCTCCTGCCCCTACCCTGTTCAGAAGTCAGAGCCAGGCCTTGTCCTGAGGACTTCCAAACACAGCTGTCCCTCACTTTCTCTCTTAGAAAGTGGACAGCAGAGAACCAGAGGACCACAGCGCTCAGCGGCTGCAGCCAGGTGCGACCTCACCCTGGCTCCAATCGGGCTCACCCAAGGCAGTCTCCGCTGCACCCTAGCACCCAGCTGCCACTCTGCACGTGGCAGGCGCCCTGACACTAAAGCAGCGGGAGCAATTAGAGCTGGCGAAGAATCAAAAGCATCTTTCGGGGTGACAGGTGGAGCTCAGTGGTAAAGCACAAGAATAACTTGCGCAAGGCCACGGGTTCATTCCCAGCACCGAAGAAGAAGAAAAAGAAAAGCACTAATCAAGAAGGAAAAAACAAACGGCAAGTGCCAACTGTCTGGGATGCAAGCCGGTGTCTAACTCTTTGTTCCGTCGAGGTGGTTCCCGGCCGCCCTTCCCAAGCCAAGAGCCACCCCTCCTTCAAATTTGGGGGTGTGTGTGCACACGCGTGTGGAAGTGATCTCTGACAGCACCAAAGCAGAGGCTAGTGTTTAATACGCTCAAGAACTGCTGTCAAGAACTGGGTCTCAAGCCCAGAGGACACGACCCGCGAGGCACAGTAGTCTTGGAACGTGCCCAAGAATGTGTGTGGGTTCCTTAAAAAAACGCGCCTGGGGGAGCCCAGCCACCCTGGGGAGTTCATCCTCAACCCCGGGGGGCCTCGAGAACTTGCATTTTCACGCATGTCCTCCTCGGGGTCCCCCAACCACCCTGACCCCCAAAAGCCCCGGTTGGGCCACCCGCCTCGGGCTCCGCGCAACCCCAGGAGCTCCCTACGGGTGCCAAAGGGAGAGCCCATCCCCCACCCCCGCCTCCCAGCAGCGTCTGGCCCCTGCCGGGCACCCCTCGCCCAGGGCGCACGGGCCCAGCGGCCGCAGGGACAAAAGCCCGCAGCGCCGCCAGCACAGCGCCACGCGGCCGTTCGCCAAGCGCGGCGCACGCGCATTGGGCCGCGCGCCGAGCGAACGGGCGGCCGCGCACGCGCACAGGTCCGCGGGCGCCGGGCAGGCCGACCGGCACGCACGACGCACGCCCGCACGCACGCACGGCGCGCGCGCACAGCCCAGGCCGCGGCCCGAGGCAGGGGCGCCCAGGCCGCCGCAGAGGCCACTGGGAGGCGCCCGTTGGGGCCCTGCGCGGCCGGCGCGCTCATTCACCTATAGTAAAAGACATCCCTGTGGCCGGCCGACAGCCCCGACCTTCTGGGCACTTCTTCCCTCTCCCAGCCCTGCGGGAGCGCCGGGCACTCCCACCTCTTCCGCTCCATCGCGCCCGGCTCCTCGCCCGCTCCGGGCCCGCCGCCGCCGCCGCCGCCGCGACCCCCGCTCGCCGCTGTCGCCGCCTCAGCTGCCGCCGCCGCCGCCGCCGCCGCCACTTGCCGCGGCTGTTCCGCCCCGCGGGCCCCCGCCCTCCGCCCCCGCCCGGGCGCGCGCCGGCTTTGCCGCCCTCCCGGCCCCCTCCCCGCTCTCGCTAGCCCCCGCTCGGGGGGCCGCTCCGCCCACCCGCCCGCGCGCGGGGCCCGTCTGCGCAGGCGCGGCGCCGGCCCCCGCCCACGAGCCGGGCCCCGCGGCGACGCGGCCAATCCGCGCGCGGCCGGGGGCGGGGTCTCTGAGCCGGGCGCGCGTGCGCTCTGGGCCCGGGTGCGCTTGTCTAGCCGCACAGTGTACAGGATGCGCGCGGGCTGCTCCTGCGCTCCTGTCCCGTCGGTCCCGCCAGGTTCTTCCTGGGTGGCCCGCGGCTCTTCCCGGTGCGCCCCTAGCGGGGAGCTCCTCCTCCGCCGACATCCCCTCCTGGCCCTTCTCCCGCGGCACACTCGGGGATCCCCGTCCAGCGCCCGGATCTCGACTTGTGCCCACCGGCCGCCCAGCCGCCAGGCTCTCCTTGGGTGTCCAAGACCCGGGGCTGCATCAGAGACCACCTCCCAGGTCCCATCCTTTATTTTACACAGTGCTGGGGATGGGCCCAGGGCCGGGGGCGTCCATGCGCTCTGTCACTATCAGAGCCACACCCAGCCGCTCAGTACTTTTCTGATCCCCCAGATCCTCTCCACATCTCCGCCTTACTCTAGCCATCTCTCCTAAAGGGCTCCAGGGCCTTCCTCTGGAGTTGCCCCTTCCCCACTCCAGCTGGAGGGAGAAGCAGGTGGGGACCCTGCCGCTCATTCCCCCCACTGGCTGCCTTGCTCCCCACGCACAGCCTGGCCCGCCCAGGGCCCCTACTTATGAAAAATGACCCCCTTTCTTTCTTTCTTTTTTTTTTTTTTTTTTTGTGGTACTGGGGGTTGATCCCGGGGCCTCACACCTGCATGCTTTGCAAGTGCTGGACCACTGAGCTGCACCCCCAGCCCTTTTATTTTTTTTGCTTACTTCCTGAGACAGGGTCTCACTAAATTACATAGACTTCCTCTAGTCTTGAACTTGCAATCCTCCTGTCTCTGCCTCCCAAGCCGCTGGGATTACAGACATGCGCCACCACGCCCAGCTAAAAAATGACCCCCTTTCTTTTGTGTCTCTTCGGTCACCTAGAGACAGTTTCCTTATTGATTGATTGATTGGGGTGTTGAACCAGGGGCCTCACGCCTGCTTCTTGCAAGCACTCAACCGCTGAGCCATTGTCTCCAGCACCATTTTCCTAATTTTAAAGCAGCCCCGTTCTGACATTGGTCAAAAGACGAAATGACAATGAATTTAGCTTAAAGATCTTATTTGGCTTTGCATAGGATTTTGAGCAGCAACTCATTTTACATGACAGGATGAAAGTTCTCAGGAGTGGAGCAGATGACGTTGCCTTTGTAGACAGAGGAAGGCAGAGGACGCTGGAGGACGCAGAAAGGAAAAGCAGAGGCATCATTTCGAAGTTACTGCTCCTTGTACAGGTTAAGGTGGAGGGGAGTTCCTCAGGAGGCAGGCTACACTGGCTTGTTTGGAGATTCAGCTGTTACCTCTCTCTCCCTCCTGACTTCTAGGAAAGTCACATAAATGTACTTTTGGCTTTGTGGCGGTGAACTGTTAGCATAAGTAGCTCCATTTAGGTCTGGTCTGTTGGGCCTAATGCACAAACACGGTCCAAACCAGTGGCCTCTTCTAAATTTTATTCCACATAAATAATCCAGGATAATCTCGTATCTCAAAGTCCTTAATGCAATCCCATTTCCAAAATCCCTTTTGCCATGGCAGGTGACACAGGCACAGGTGTTGGGAATGAGGTGTGGGCCATGTGAGGGGCTTTTTTCTGCCATTCATAGAAGCACTGAATGAATCCCAACTAGATGGACAGATGCGGCAGGATGAGGGAAGGGGGAGGAATGGAGGGATATGGGGGTAAGATGGAGGAAGACAGGAGGATTCATCCCCCACCAAGCCTGGCCTCTGTGTTCCCAGCACCCTCCCCGAGGACCCTGCAGCTCTTGGGCAGATAGGTGCTCTCTTCCCGCCCTGGGCATGCAGGGGGCTCTGTGGGTCCGGCTTTGTGTCCTCAGATGCTCAGTAGCTGGTGGATGACCTGAGATCTGAGGCCCACAGCAAGAGAGCTAATGGGGTGAGCCAGAGAGGGGCCAGTGCTGGTATGGAGAGGCAGGTGTCCATGCTGGGGGTGTAAAGCCACCCAGGGGGCACCCAGGACCAACACCGCTACTTGGTGGGGGAAGGCAATGAGCACAAGGGCCTATGAGCCTGCAAGGAAACAGAGTGTGTGTGTGTGTGTGTGTGTGTGTGTGTGTGTGTGTGTGTTGGGGACAGGGTCTCGTGAAGCACAGGCCGGCCTGGAACTAGCCATCCTCCCCCCTCAGCCTCCCCAGCTCTGGGATCCCAGGTGTGGCCACCACACCTGGCCCCGCCCCCACCTGGGGCTGAGATCTCTCAAGGTTAGGATGGTCTCAAGACACCCAGGCGGGCCCAGGACTAGCCATCTTTCCACCTCAGCCTCCTGACTGCTTGGATTACAGGCGTGGCCACCAGGCCATGCTTGCTACTTTCACTTTTTTAAATGGTTTGTTCCAGGGCTGGGTCAGGGGAAGTGGTGGGTGGACTGGGAATGCCTTCTGCTGGAAAGTAGGAAACAGGTATTTACCTGGCAGACATGTCTGAAATTATGTCACTACAAAGGTTTCATCCTGATAGCAGAATAACTGATCCATGGGTGGTGATCCAAGTGGAGTGAGGCCAGAAGACCAGTGTTTAGTAGTAAAACCATGTACACAGCAGAATGCTGCCAAAGTCCCTATGCATGTTAGAAAATGTACAGCTAGAGCCAGGCATGGTGGTGCACACGGGTCTTCCCAGTGACTAGGGAGGCCGAGGAGGGAGGGTCGCAAGTTCAAGGCCAGAGGCAGCCTGCATAATTTAGAGACAGGACCTGTATCAAAATAAAAAATAGCTGGGCGTGGTGGCTCACGCCTGCCTGTAATCCCAGCAGCTGGGGAGGTGGAGGCAGGAGGATCGCAAGTTCGAGACCAGAGGTAGTCTGCAAAATTTAGCAAGACCCTTTCTCAAAAAAGTAAAGAAAAATAGGCTGGGAGTGCAGCTCAGTGGTGCAGCACTTGGCAATTGTGAGGCCCTGGGTTCAACCCCCAGTACTACAAAAAATAAATTAATAAAATAAAATAAAATAAAACATATCAGTGTGGCTCAGTGGTGGAGCTCTTGCCTAGTATGTGTGAGGCCCTGGGTTCAATCCCCAGTATTGGGAAAAAAAAAAAAAAACCACAAAGAGCTGCTGTGGACTGAGCCTGTGCCCCCTACAAACACCTAAGTGATGCTGTAACTTCCAGGACTGTGTTTAGAGATGGGGCCTCCAGGGAAGTGAGGTCCTGCTGTGTCAGCCGAGCATCGACATAGTTGTTGATGGTGTTAGGTGCCATCAAGTCCGGTCTAACTCACAGCGCCCCCATGTAAAACAGAACGAAATATTCTCCAACACTCTGCCACGCCTGGCTTCTCTGCTATTTGCAGGGCTTTCAATGGCTGACTATTTCAGGATTGTTTGGGGAGTGGGTTGCTGGGTCCTCCTCCCAAGCCTACAGCACCTGGTGTTGCCAGGCAGTCTCCCATCCAAGGACTAACCAGGCCTGAGTGCTGCAGGCTGTCTTGGCATTAGCAGACAACAAAATGCTCCCTCGCAGCCCATTCATGCCATGCGCTCTCTGGGTCACTGTCCCCACCTCATGCAGGGACAGAGCAGGAAGGTGGCCATCTTTAAGTTAAGCTGGGAGCTCTCACCCAACACCCACTCTGCCAGACCTCGATCTTGAACTTGCAGCCTCCAGAACTGCTATAGTCCAGGCCATGTGGCAGGGGTGTTGTTACACAGCCCACATAGCCCAGGGCAACAGCTATCTTCCCACAAGGGCTTTGCCTGCAGTGCTTCTGGGAGAATCCCAAAAACATTGGCAAGAGCTGGAAAGGACTGCCAGGACCAGGGAGGGAGGCTGACCCTTCCGCACCTACTCATTCTCATCCCCTCATGTGGTGGTTTAAAAAGGGAGAGACTGGCTGCAAGTGGTGATGCAGGCATGTGATCCTAGTGCTCCACTACCCTGGAGGTGGAGGCAGGAGGATCGTGAGTTTGAGGCCAGCCAGGGCTATACAGCGGAGACTCTAGCTCAGTAACAAACAAAGAAAAACAAGCCACGGTCTGGAGATGAAGCTCAGTGGCAGAGTGTTTGCCTAGCATGTACGAGGTCCCTAGTTCAATCCCCAGCACTGCAAAAATAAGCCACTAATGTTGTGGGGTGACTTGAGGAAGCCAGAGATGAACGCTGTGGAAGTTGTTCTTAGGTGCCATGGAGTTGGGACTGACTCACAGCGACCCCAAGTACAACAGAACTGAACCCTCGCCAACACCATGCAGTTATCACCCAGTAAACATTTGGAATCCTCAGCCCTCCTGCTGGCCACTGGAGAACCCTTGGGGTTTGCCAACTTTTGGAGCTGAGGAAACGCTCAGATCACGCGAGACTCGGGGGCGCAGCGGCGGACCTGAGCGACAGGACCCAGGCACACAGGTTTCAGAGAGAGGTTTAATGCCGTGCTCAGACATCCGCACTGTCCAGGCCCGAGCCGCACTGTGGGTGCCTTGGTGTCCATCCCCAGGGCTTGGGCTGTTCCAGACGCAGCAGGCAGCCAGGTGGGAAGACACCTGTGCAAAGGGACAAGGGGACATGAGTGGATCCTGCGTGAGTGGCTGGTGGCACAGGCGGATAGGGACTCCAGCCTCAGCCCGGGAGCGGTGGGAAGCTCTCGGCTCCAGGTGAGGGGCAGGCAGATGGGGCCCTGGGGCTGGGAGTGACGTCCACACAGGACTCTCCCACGTGTGGCAAGTCAACGGCAGGGCAAAGTGGTGGGCAGGGCAAAGTGGTGGACGTGGCTGGGGCCCAGTGCAGAGCCACCCAGAGGAGCCCGAGCTCGCTTCATGCCCCTGGTGTCCAGGGAGGCTGGTGATGGGGCTCAGCCTCAACTTCCTGTGAACACAGCACCTCCACCCATGACCACAGCAGCTGGCAGCTTCTGGGAGGTGGCTGAGCTCTGCCTGTCAGCAGGCCTCGGGGGTCAGCCATCCCGGAGGCCTGGAGACCCCTCAGGCACCCCCCTCAGCCAGGCTCAGCCCAGCCCCAAGACTCACCGGAGGATCTGGGCGTGGGGGCCGGGCTAATCGTCCTTCTTAAATTTGCCGTTGATGTAGGGCACCCAGTCCAGGATTAGCCGCCAGTCGGTGGCCCACACCAGCCCCACTGCACCCACGGTGCCCCACATGCTGACGGTGGGGACCCTGCAAGGACAGTGGCAGTTGGGTCCTGCTTGGGGCCTGTCCCCTGAGAAAACCTCCGCTGCTGTACCACCTATCAAGCACCTGTCCACAGGGCCCTGCCCTCTCCAGGACTGGGGCTCACGGGGGCGGGAACGAGGTCACACCCTGGGACCCCAAACAGTCTGACCTGCCACACTGCCAGCCCTCAATGAGCTTGGGCTTGGGTCAGGCCCCCGGGCTTCGGATTCCTGAGAAAAGCCCCTGGGGCTGCCCGGGGCAGCAGCTCCTGGGTGCGTTGGGGTGGTCTTGGGGCCCTGTTGCCTCTACGCACCTCCACGCCCATCTGCTTCCTTCCTGGGGTTCTGCGTGAGGTACTGGCTTTGTGGTGCTGGGGTTGGACCCTAGCGCCTCACACATGCTCAGCATGTACTCCACCGTGGCACTGCTCCCAGCCTGCCTTTCCCTGATTAACGCATCAGAACTGTTTATATCTAGGGCACCTAAGCGCTGCTTTGGGCCTCCAGCTGCACCACTGTGGCGTCTGATCCTGTCAGATCTCAGAAGCTAAGCAGGATTGGGCCTGGTTAGTGCTTGGATAGGAGACCGCCTGCGAACACCAGGTGCTGTAGGCTTGGGAGAAGGACCCGGCAACCCACTCCCAAAAAACAATCAGCCATTGAAAAACCTATGCATAGCAGAGAAGCACTGACAATGGTGTTTCGCCTGTTGTACGTAGGGTCGCTATGAGTCGGATACCGACTCAAAGGCACCTAACAACAACTCACATTGGGTTGTGATTTCTGTTACAAGTGAAACATCCTAATTGTCATAAGGATGGAAAGAGGAAATTCTGTTATGAGTTGCTGGGGTTGTTTTTGTTTTTTTGAGACAGGGTCTTGCTGTGTAGCCCAGGCTGGCCTTGAACTTTCATTGATCCTCAAGCCTCAGCTCCACAATGCAAGGATTATAGGCGTGGTCACCACGCTTGGCAACACTGTGGTTTTAATCTGCTAAACTTGTGGGCTGCCTGATAGGAAGCAGTGGTAACTGTGACCACTCCTGCTGCTGGCCAGAGGAGGCTGGAAGGTGCACCCACGTCCCCACTTGCTGGGCCACTGTCAAGCTTGCATATGACAAAGGAGAGGCGTCTCCTTGAGGTGAAGAGGGATGACCACAGGCCAGGCCCGCCCCTGCCCACACCCTGAGGCCTGCATGGCCTAACTTGGCCCCTTGATGGAGTCACTGATTGCTGTGGACACCAGAGACTGGCTTGGGGTCAGGGGTCTCCAAGAGAGTGGGAACTCTTCCCCTGAGGGCACAGCAGCCTGTGGGTGGGCCTTCCCATGGATGACAAGCTGGGTCATCAGCCTCTGCAGCACCCCCCTTCGGACTGTGTGCACTTGCACAGTGCAGGAAGCGCCTATGAACCTGACCCCACCAGGCACTGAGAAGGACACAATATCAGTCGCGCTGACCACCCTGCCAGAACCTCACCTCTAGGGACCCGGATCAAGACACCAGGTCTCAGCGAGGCTGAGACCAGGTGGTGAGCAAGGAACCCCTCAATCTCAAGTACAACCCCACAAAGTTGGGCTGGGGTAGTGGCCACGCCTGTCATCCTAGAGTAGGGAGGCTAAGGCAGGAGGATGGAGAGGTCCAGGACAGCGGGGCCCCTGTCTCAAAAAACAAAACAAGGCCAGGCACAGTGGTGCCCACCTGCAATCCCAGTGACTTGGGAGGCAGAGCTGAGAGGATTCCAGGTTTGAGGCTAGAGGCAACCTGTGTAACTTAGTGAGACCTTGTCTCGGAATAAAAAATAAAACGGGCTGGGGGTGCAGCCAGTGGTAAGGCACTTGCATGGTCCGTGTGAGGCTCTGGGTTCAACCTTGAAGTATTACGAAAAAACAAAAGAAAACAAGACACCAAGCCCTAACAAAACGAACACCGCAAAACCCATGCCTAAACCAGCCCACAGGGCCTCCTGCAGCTGAGACTCAGCTCCAGGCCTCCCAAAGCCAGAAGCTGATGGCTCAAGGCTGCAGGGCCCCTCACCCAGATGGCCGTGGCCCCCTTTCACCTCCACTTTATTATTTTAGGCCAGCTCTGCACCATAGAACTCATCTCTTCCCTTTTTTGGCCCACCTTCTGGAATGTCAGCCCACAAGGGTTTATTGCTGCATCTCCAGCACACAACAGGGGCTCTGTAAATGCTTCCTGCACGAAACACAGTGGCCACACCTGGGATTCCCACACACGGGAAGCTGAGGCAGGAGGAGGGGGAGGTCCAGGCCAGCCTGGGCCTCCTGACACCCTCTCAACCTCCTCAAATCTCATCTCCAGTTGTGGGGAGGAGCCGGAAGAAAGAGGACTGTTAGTTGGAGGCCAATCTAGACTACCTAGTGAGATCCTGTCTCAAAATCCCCAAAATTAACATAATGCTGTTGACGAAACCCAAGCGCTAAAGAGTGGTGGTCACTGCTCTGAGCAGCCACAGATGGGAACGGACCAAACAGAGGCAGGCCGACTGGCCGCCGAGCTCTCAGCCTGATGTCAGAAATGGCCTTCGTCATGCAACATCCCAGCTGTAAAAGGCCACCATTGTGCCCCACCGCATAGACCCACTGTCTAGACACCCTGCACCCCTCCTGGAATAAGCCCTTGTTTCTTATGACCCCGTATGGACAGCAGGCGACCCCTGCCAAGGTTGCCCTTTTTGCTGCTCCCACTGTGGACACCCCAGTCCCATCCTGCCCCGGAGGTGAAGTCAGACACAGTTCAACTGCAGGGTTCACCTTCCCTGTTAAACAGCATTTCAAGGGCTGGTGATGCACCCAGCCACAGTCCACGGTGAGCATGTGCCCTGAAAGCCTGAAGAAAGCCTGCAGTTCCATCCCCAGCCCCGCAGAAAAGAAAAATTTTAAAAATATAAAAAGAGCCCGGTGCGGTGGCACACGACTGTCATCCTAAGATCCCGGGAAGTGGAGGCAGGAGAATCACAAGTTCGAGACCAGAGGCAGCCTGCGGAATTTTGCGAGACCCTATCTCAAAAAGTGAAAAAATGGGCTGTGGGTGCAGCTCAGTGGTACAGGACTTGCAAAGCATGCAAGCACAAGGCCCTGGGTTCAACCCCCAGTACCGCAAAAAATAAGTAAATAAATTAAAGATAAATAGAAACAGAAATAAAAAAGCAAATGTAGCACCCGGTGCAGGGTGCACACCTCTGATCCCAGCGACTCGGGAGGCAGAGGCAGTAGGATCGTGAGTTCGAGGCCGGAGGCTGCCTGTTCTACTTAAAAACCCTGTCTCAAGATTGAAAAGTAAAAAGGGGCCTGGGGTGCAGCCCAGTGGTAGAGAGAGGTACTGGGTTCAGCGCCCAAGTATGGCCAAATAAAGAAAAAGAAAAGAAAAAGGAAAAAGCAAAACCAAAATATAGGCAGAGGTTGGTTCAGTTTCAGGCCCCACGCGCCGGCTCGGGGTCGGGGTCCAGAGGTGCAGGGGGCCCGGGGACATCTGAGGATGGCCGCCCACGGCTCCCCAGGTAGAGACGGGGAAACAGGCTCGCAGGGGCTCAGGCCCGGGGAGAAGCGCGCGCCCGGAGCGGCTGACCTGTCCGAGCCTCAGTTTCCCCACCTGCCCCGGGAGCCCCAGTGGGGCTGGGATGACGGCGGGCGGCGTCCTCACCAGTTCTTGGCCAGCTCGCGGTAGCGCGGGCCCAGGAACCTGCTCAGCATCGCCGTCCCGTCGGCACCCTGAGGGTCACCTAGTCTTGGGAAGCACGGGGCGTGCGCGTGCGCGTGCGCGTGCGCACTAAAAGCCCTTTCGCGGCTGCGGAGTGCGCAGGCTTGGAAAATATTTGCAGCCACTTCCGAGGAAGGGCGGAAGGCGTTAAACGCGCCTCCGCACGTGGGAGGGGAGGTGGGCGGGGCCTTCCCACCACGTGGACAGTGGTGGTTGAGCGTTTCAGCTCCAGGGATCAGAATGAGTTGCACGTGCGCCGCTGCCTGCAACTACCCTGTGGAACTTTTTTATTTTTAAATTTATTTTTATTTTTAAAAATTGCGTTATACATTGTTTCTTTTTTTTCTTTTTAAAATTTTCTTTTTTAATGTACTACTTAATGGATTTCATTATGACATTTCCAAGTATGGGTCTTTTTTTTCCTCCTCAGTCAGGGGTTGAACTAAAGGCCTGGCGTATACTTTGCAACTGCCCTGCCACTGAGCTGCACTCCAACCTCTTTTTTATTTTTTAAATTGAGACAGGTTCTTGCTAAGTTATGCACTGGCAAACCATGGGGCATCTTGAAGAGTGACTTTGTGCCCCTCAGTATGTGGCAGAACGTTTTGTACATTGAAGGAAACTGAGGCCACACGGGCAAGGGTTGGGATTTGGACGTCAGAGTTTTCGCTGCCTTGCTGTGGAATTTTGCCTCTGAGCCTCACCTCAGAAAATCTTCCTGCACGTTTTCGTTCTGGCGTGCTGGTGCTGCCCCCTTCCTGCAGCGGGAGGCCTGGCTCCTCGCCGGGGACCCCTCAGATCCTCTTGGTGGACAGGCAGGTCCTTAGCCATCCTCTTAGTGCTCCAGCTTACTTGGGTTTGCCAACCTCCCAGACCCTGGCTCATGGCACGTGCCCAATAAACTCTCAGCTGCCAGCCCCCAGCTGGGAGGAAGGGGTGGAAGATGCACGCCAATTTGGGTGGGCTCAAATTATTTTTCTTTAAACAAAAATTCTTTAGTTGACTGCAGTGGCACACACCTGTCATCCCAGCAACTAGGGAAGTGGAGGCAGGATTGTATGAGGCCAGAGGCAGCCTGTGTAACTCAGGGAGACCCTGACTCAACTTGAATAATAAATAAATCAGCTGGGGAAGGAGCCCAGTGGCAGAGCACTTGCAACTTATAAGTACCAAGAAAAAAAGGTGTGTGTGTATGGTGTGTATACACACACACACATTTACTTCACAGTTCCAGAATTGACAGCGTCAATACGTGTCTGGATCCATGGAAAGAACTAGAAGCAAAATAAATGAGGTAGACTGAGGCAGATTCCCTAAAACAAAATTGACAGGGAACCACCACCAAGAACAGGCTCCTCCCTGTCCCAGTCCCTGGACTGGGGAGAACCTGGGTGACATGAGCCCACAAGATCACCCTTACCTTGAGATGCCTGGGGGGCTTCTCTTGACCTCAGGCCCCAGCTCCCCTGCCCTGAGCGATTACAGCAGCCTCAGTTCTCTTGGGGTGAGGAGCATGGGAGACACCTCTGATGGGGGCGCCCAGGCTTCTGTGCAAGAAGCAGGATAGGCACCAGACAGGCAGCCCCGCGTCCCGGTGACAGGGACCAGAGGGGTTCCATGGTGTGGAAATTGGCAGTGTTAGAGCCAGGACGGTCCTGAGCACGCGGGGATAGTCTCTCTCATGAGACCAGAGGAGGGCATGGCAGCTGAGTGACCGTGTGGTCAGACGGAGAGCCTGGGGACCTTTCTGGGGCACAGAGATCCGCCTGCACCACGTCCCTGCTTGGGCTAGGACAGACGGGGTGACCCTGGGTGCTTCCCAGGGTAACAGGGCTGTAATGAGGACCCAGCCTGCTGTTCCAACCATGACAGCCACACAAGCAGGGTAACACGCCCAGTTCTGACCCGACGTCCCCTCCCAACAAGAGCAGGACAGGGCCCAGCCGAGGCTGTCCTACCTCTGCTTGAGGAAACCCTCAGCACCCACCGCCATCCGCGGGGCCACCCTGCCCTGAGGCTTCTGGGGCACAGGGGGGGACCTCAGGTCAACACTGGGTCTTTTTATCACTGCATCTTTTAATCATGTGGTTGATCATGAAATGCAACACTCACCTCTAGAAACAGCAGACAGGAGACTTTTATACAAAAAAAATTTTTGTTGCTTACAAAACATATGCAAAAGAAAGCTTTAAAAAAAAAAGACACTGAAGGCATCGTTCTTGCTAATTGTCTACGTTAAAAAAAAAATTGTAACTAACGTTCTTTTTATTTTCCTTAAAAAAAAATATGCTTAGGCACAATTTGCTGGTGGCTCTTGAGCGAGCCGGTCCGCGCCATTGCCCGGCTGGGCGGCGGCCTCGACTCTCCCAGTTTACCGCGTATACTTAAGGCATCTCTTCTCTGTTCTGGCGCAGTGTTCGCTTTGTTGCTCTCGCTTCCAGGTTTGCTTCCCCGAGGCAGGGTTTTGTGGGGCTCGGCCAGGCCGAGGTGCAGCTTCGAGACACATGGGGCGGGCGGCACTGCAGGCCCAGCTGGCGCCCCGCGCGGAGTGCAGCCTTCCGCTCTCTGTGGCCGCTCACAGGTGCCCCGAAGGGTTGTGCGCCTCGCCCAGGCTCGGGTGCGCGGCAAGCGCCAGCTGCGGGTCCCCGACCACGCCGGACACCTTCTCCTCCTCGCGCCGCTTCAGGCAGGCCGCCTTGGGGTTCAGGTTGCGCTCTGGGGGGACGGGAGAGCGCAGTGGGAGTCGGCCCTGGGGCACACAGGGCCGGCCGGGGCCCCCGGCGGCCGCCGCCTCGTTGCCGGCGCCTACCTCGCACCTGCTGCTCCAGGCCCAGGATGACCTGCACGGCCTGCTGAAGGATCAGCAGTTTGGTCTGCGCCTTGTCCGACTTGAGGTGCAGCTGGCACATGCGCCCCAGCTCCCGGAAGGCCTCGTTAATATCGCGCACGCGCACCCGCTCCCGCGCGTTATTGGCCATGCGCCTCTCCCGGTCCCTCAGGTCCTTCTCCTCCAGGGACAGTGCTTCCTCCGTGCTGCTGGGTCACAGCGGGCGCGTCAGCCACGCAGGCGGAAGTGTGGGGGGCGGTGGTGTGGGGCATTGGTGTTGGGGGACAGTGGAGGCAGGGGTGTTGGGGCAGCTGGTGGGGACAGTGTGGGGAGTAGCAGTGTTGAGGCAGTGTTTGCGCAGCGGTGGTGGGGGCAGTGTGGGGGTAGCAGCGTTGGGCACAGTGTGGACAACGTTCAGTGTTGGGGAGGCAGCTTGTGTTAGGGGCCGTGGTGTTGGGGGGCCCTGGCGGCAGTGGCCAGGGCTGGGTCAGTGCTGTCTGCACTCATGGTCATGGACATGCTGGTGTACATAGCTCTAGGTGCCCACAGGCTGCAGGCACTGCCCTGTGGAGACCTGGGACAGGCCTGAGGCCTGACTCCCCGCCTCTAACTGCCCCTCCTGGGTGACGACCTTCCCCACTCAGAGCAGAGCTTGCCGGCCAGCAGAGCTCAAAACCCAGCCAGCCCCTTGCAGACGTGGCTGCAGCCTGGGACCCCAGCATCGCGGTGGCCCTCCATAGAGCTGAAGCCAAGGCTCCTGGGGCATTTGGCGGCTCTGGGCTGCACCAGCAGAGCTGAGACCCTCTCGCTGCCGAGGGGTCTGGAGTGGATGCCAGACACCACCTGCCTGCCGGACCCCCAGTCCTGGCTCAGGGCCTCCTGGCCCTGTGCCTCTGGACTACCCCCTGTGGCCTGTGCCTCAGTTTCCCTCCAGGAGAACTATTGCCAGTCTCTCCCTGCCCTTGGTCTGGCTCCTGGGAGCCTCAGGGCACCTGACCAGACCCCTGCCCTGCCCTTGGCCAAACAGACCCCAGGACGAGTGCACAGACCAAACTGCATGTGTGGCCCAGGGGCCGTGGCGGCGGCTCCTTCCTTTCCTCTGAGCCCACACAAGGCGTGGCAGGAAGGGCCATGGCAGAAGGCCAGGCCATCCCCGTGGGCAGCAAGTGCGAGGTGAGGGGCTGGCGGTGGAAGCGGAGGCGGCAGGCGGCCAGGGTGGGGGACAGCGTGACAGGCAGAGAGCAGAGAGCAGGCTCGGGGTGCGGGGTGGGACGTGCACACCGCCATGGAAATGCAGCGCCTCCGAGCGAGGGGCTCAGTCCCAGCGCAGGCGCTGCAGGAGAGAGAGGGTTACCAAGAGCAGAGCGGGTTAGGGAAGCAGCTGCTGAGGGCAGGCGGGGCTGGCGGGCCTCACCCTGCCTGGGGAGGGGACAGGCTCCGCCCAGGGTGGGCGCACAGCAGCCCAGCTTCCAGTTCTAAGAGGGCTGGCTGGCTGCTGTGCACCAAGGGCCAGGGTCAGAGGGCAGCCCTCCCAGAGAGGGATAGTCAAGCAGGGGCGTCAGTCAGGAGGGGACGGCCATTGGGGGGCTAGCCCCAGTAAGTGGGGAACATCAGTGTAGGGGACACAGTGGGGGTCAGGAGAGGCAGCAGGTCGTGGCAGGGGTCTGGGATGGTCACGGCAGGGAAGGGCCAGTCAGCACAGGAGCAAGAGACGCTCACCGCAGGGGGCTGCGGTGCTGCAGGGCTGCTGCAGGGCAGGGACGGTCAGTGCAGGGGTGAGGGCCAGTCACGGTAGGCCCAGGGGACAGCCGGTCAGCACAGGAGTAAGAGTGGCCATGGCAAGGCCAGGGATGTCAGGAAGCAGGGGCAGTCACTGCAGGGAGGTGAGCGGGGCAGGCGCGGGGTGCGGCTGGCCGCCCACTGACCTCGCACCTGCTGCTCCAGGTTCAGGATGACAGACACGGCCTGGTGCAGGATCAGCAGTTTGGTCTGCGGCTTCTCGCTGTTGAGGTGCAGCTGGCACATGCGGCCCAGCTCCTTAAAGGCCTCATTGATGTCGCGGACCCGTAGCCGCTCTCGGGCATTATTGGCCACCCGGCGCTCCTTCTCCCGCTCGGCCTTCTGCTCTGGGGGGAGAAGGTCGTCCTCGTCCTCGTCTGGGCTATGGGGGGGGCCGGGGGCCAGAGGGAGACAGTGAGGTGGGGGTGGGACGGCCACATGGCCTCCCAGTGAGGGCATGGTGTGTGTCTGTCTGTCCTGTGGGGGCAGGAGGAGTCCAGGAGGGGCTGGCACCTGGTCCGAGAGCGGGGGACCTTCAGTTCCTTCTTGTCCTCCTCAGAGTTGTCCGCCACCGAGGCATTCTCCTCATCCTCCTTCTCCTCCCGCTTGATCTCACTGGTGCCTGCCGCGGCACCTGCTCGCCCAAGTCCTGCAACAGGCCTGGGGTGAGGGGCTGTGGCCAAGGCGGCAGCTGCCTCCAAGGCTACCTGATGAGCCCCTTCGGGCCTCTTGTAAGGGGACAAGCTCTCCTGCAAACAAAGCCAGGTCTTCATTTGTGGAAAATACAAAAACAAAACAAAAACACCACAAGACTACAGTTGGATCCCTGCCTCACACCATACACAGAAGAACAACTAAAAGGTGAAAGTTAAGACTTCACAATCAGAAGAACAAAGTGCTTGTTGAAGTCCTGTTGCAACTTTGGGGCAGGGAACTACTTCTTAGAATACTAGAAGAGGAACTGAGTGGGGTGGCATATACCTATAATCCAGGTACTCAGGAGGCAGAGGCAGAAGGATCTCAAGTGTGAGGCCAGCAGGGGCTACACAGCAACTATGAGACCACCCAGGGCTACACAGTGAGGCCATGTCTCAAGAAAACAGAAAGGAAGAAAAAAAGAATACTGAAACAGGGCTGGGGATGTAGCTCAGTAATGAGCACTTGCTCAGCATACAAGAGACCCTGATTTCCAGCCCCAGCATCACGGGGGGGGGGGGCAACAAGTTAAAGAACTGTTCTGCTAGGTGCAGTGGTGCATGTCATGTCTGTCATCCCAGCAACTCAGGAGGCAGAGGCAAGAGGATGGTGAGTTCAAGAACAGAGGCAGCCTGTGTAACTCAGGAAGACCCTGATTCTAGATAAAAAATAAATAGGCTGGGGGTGCAGCCAAGTGGTAGAGCACTTGCAAAAAAAAAAAAAAAGGTGTGAGGCTCTGGGTTCAACCCCTAGTACTGGAAAAAAAAAAATGTGTGTTTTCTTTCTAGGAAGGAAATCATTACTTATTTAAATATGTGGATGCCTCTTGGGTTTTCATGTTACCCTTGCCCAGGGCCCAGGCTGATTTCTGCACCATTCTGTTAGTATACGGGCCACCAAAACAAACAATAAAACAGCTGCTTTCAAATATGAATCAATAAATCTGACATCAAAATTGAGGATTCCTGATCATTTAAAGATACCACCCACACAACAGAAAGCCTACAGGATACTCTCCCCCCATGTCACCAATCAAGGACTAATCTTGAAATATGTAACAAGCTTCAAATCAACAGGAGGCCAAGTGTGTCAGCAAAAAAGCGGGCACAGCACCCAACTGGATTCTTTCATGAGCTAGGAAGCATGTGTAGAACACAGGGGGACCCTCACTGCATCCAGAAACTAAACAATTGCAAAGTGGTGCGGTGGCCGCGCCTGGGATCCCAGCACTCGGGAGGCCAAGGCAGGGGATGGAGAGTTCCAGGCTGGCCTGGTCTATACAGTGATGACCTGCCTCAAAAACACAAAATATAAAAATAAAAAAACAGACAAGTGACTGTACAGCCTGCACGTTCTCAGCCACACTGAGCTCAATGCTCTGAGATGCAGGAGATAAAATGCCAACTGTGGAAGGGGCTTGGGATTCAGCAAACTAACAACAAGCAGGGAAGAACAAGGCCGTTGCAGACACGGCCGGGCTGCTCTCCACGGGTGGGCATCCTGAGCCCTGAAGGGTACTGAGCAGTGTCCCTGGCCTCCACCCTCCGCGTTTGGGGATCTGCCCAGTGCTGATGCTGCAGCTTGCCAGATACAACACTGGGTTGTTCCAGTGGCCACCAGAGGGCGCCGGTGAGCACCGAGTTAGCCTCCCCTGGCGACTGCAGCCAGAAACCTTCCCTGCCTGGCCCAGATGGAGGCATGACTGCTCCGCTGCTTGTTTTATCCCCCAGGGCCCCCGACAGTGCCAGGCAGCAACTGGTGCCACATGTATGCCTACGGAGCTGCCTCAGCAAAAGGCAGCCGCCAGGGTGCTCACCCCCGTGATGTGGAGGCGGTGGCCTGGGGGTCACAAGCAGCACTGCCTGAGGCCCACACTCCACCTGTGGGTCCTGTGTTCCCCAAAGGTGCCAATACAGAATCAAGTCGCCTGCCTGCCCCTACTCCACGTACTGAAGGAGCCAGTCCTGCCTCCGGTGCCTCGGTTTCCCCAGATGGAAACTGGGCCCAACAGTCCTGCATCCACGGCCACCCTGAGGGTTTGGTGGTGAAAAGGGGGCCCCCAGGTAAAGGACGGAAGAGCCCAGCGTCCAAAGCAGGAGTGACGGCGGGGGGTGTGTGTGTGTGTGTGTGGACAGGAGGCTCCGCCGCAGCTGCCAGGACTCACCACTGTAGGAGTCGGGTGGCCTCGTGAGGTCGGGGAGGGCGCTGGGCTGGCTGGGTAGGGCGGCATGGCTGTGCAGGAGGCTGGCAGTACCTGCAAGCCCGTCGTCAGGGTGGCTGCCCCCGACCTGCGGATGGATGCAGCAGTCAGTGGCTGGGATTCCACACCCGACCTTCCCGGCCCAGCCCTGTCCGGCCCACTGCTCACCAGGCTGCCAAGCCGCCCACTCAGAGGCGTGGGGCCCACGAAGCCTGCAGGCAGTGCCCCAGGACCAGGCAGCAGGTTGTGTGCATCACTGGCCGTGCCCACAGCATGGCTGCGCAGCACGTGGATGGCCTCTTCCAGGCGGTCCTCCATCTTGCTCTGCTGGGGGTGAGGACAGGTGGTGAGGGGCCGTGGGGACCTGCGCAGTGAGCTTAGAAAGCACGAGGCTGTGGCTCTTTCCCAGTGCTGCCAAAAAACCCCAACCAAAACCCACAGCCCCTGGGCCCCAGCAGCTGGGCCTGGAGCCTCCGCCTGCCCTGGGAAGTGACATCACAGCTCCAGTCTCCCCTCGCCTGGGGCGGCTGTCAGGAAGGACGCCGGCTGGCTCTCTGGCTCGACAGAAAGGACATGCTGCCCCCAACCCCGGTGGCGGGGCAGGAAGCTCACCAGGCTGTGGAGACCCCCATCGTAGCTGGGTGATAAGGCACCAGGAGCTCCCGCACGGGGCCACTGCGACGTCCCTGGAAGGGAAAAGGGGTGTGAGCGGGGCCACAGGCAGGGTCGCCGGTGGGGCAGAGGCCACTCAGGGCACCTGGCTCAGCAACGCTGCTGTCTGCCCAGCCTCGATTCAGGTCCTGCCTCTCCTTGGGCTACAAATGCGGTGGGCAGAGTCGCAGACACCCAATGGGGGGCTTTGCAGAGACCAGACCGGCCCACGCAAAGCAAGGGACCCTGAGGATGCCCTCAGGCTGGCAGTAAGGACCTCTGGCTCTCACACCCCGGTCTCTAGCTGATGACCTGGTATCTCTTAAGCCGTAATGGGAGAACCTGCCCCTCACCAGACACAAGCCTGGGGTATACAGCTGGTATCTAATTATCGTCCTCCCAGTAGGAAAGGGCCCCCCCGTGTGCACTGAGGTCCTGCCTCCTGCTTCTGCCCACAGTGACTGACCCCAGAGGCCATGCCTCACTGCCAGGCCACAACCCCGAGGCCGTCTCCTCCAGGAAGCCTTCCGACAGCCAAGAGCACGCGAGCTTGAAGCAGGCTCCCGGTTGCTCCACCTGCCACCCACAACAGTGCCAGCCCAACCCCCGGCCACCTGCACACACCTGCCAGGCCCTGTGGTGAACCCACGGGTGTGGAGGGGCTGGGCGAGAAGTTGCTGCCGGCATGATCGGGGGAGTAGATCTGTGTGGGGACACAGGTGGTCAGGGCCACCGAGGGCCACCAGCCCACCCTGCCCTGGGCGGCCCACTCACCGAGGCCAGTGCCTTCCCGAGGGCGTCCCCAGAACTGCCTGCTGAGGTCCCGCGGGAGCCTGGGGGAGGAGAGGGGGTCAGCGCCAAGGCCTAAGGGCGGCCAGGCGGGCATTGCGGGCACCACAGTTCCCGTCCTCTCCCCCACTCCTGGGGCCGCCCAGGCCAGCTCCAGGCAGCAGTGCCAGGGCCCGGCTTCTGTCTGCTGCTGCTCCCTGCCTCTTAGAGGCCTCGGCCTCCCCACCATGAGGCCCCATTCTCATAGGGCCGCATCCTAACAGCCAGGCCGACACTACGCGGCCCAACTCGGACAACGCAGACGAGATGCCATGGTGTGGTAATGGCGGCTCCTGGGGCCCAGCGCCGCCCACCCGGTGCCCAGCACCCCCAGACGGCTGTACCGAGGAGGCCGTCGGCCCCACTAACGGGCGGCGTGTGGCTTGCGGTGCTGCCGTAGGCACTGGGGGCCGAGGTGAAGCCAGACACAGCCGGGAAGCTGCCGTTGACCTCAGCTCCGTGCAGCTGGTAGCCCTGGGGGATGTGGGGAGGGGACAGCAAGGGTCACCGGGGACACCCGAGGCCTGTCCACCCCCTGCCCAGGGCCCGGGCCTACCATGCGCTCATGCTGCTGCAGGCTGCCGAATGCTCCGCCGCTGCCGCTGCTGCCCCCGGAGCCGCCTCCCAGCATGGGCCCAAAGCCCGCCTGCCCGGGGGAGCCCCAGAGCTCCGCCAAGGGGTGCAGGCTGCCGTCTGCCAAGAGTGGGACAGTGAGGCGGGGAGGGACCCGGCCCCGCCACCCGTCCGGGAGCCCCCCGCACCTGCCACGTAGAAGGGGGAGGGGTAGGAGCTGCTGGGGGTCTTGGCAGAGGGGTAGGTGGCAGAGTCCCTGCTGTAGTCGTCACCTGAGCTGGGTGGGTACACCTGTGCCAGAGAGAGTGGTGAGGCAGGAGGGGGTTGGGGCTGACAGGTCCCCCAAGACGGCAGCCCCGATCTTCCCATCTTCTCTAACACCGTCCTCACCCTGGCTACCCCAGCCTCTCAGAGTAGGAGGCACCTCGTCTCTACCGCACTTTTTCCAGCCCAGGCTCCAGCCTCCTACAGCCATCCAAGACTCTCCTTTGGTCCACTGCCCAGCCACACAAGGGCCTGGGCTGCAGAAGCAAAGCCCTGGAGGATCTCTGGCCACAACTGCCCTCGAGTCACTATGCCACGGGGGTCCACGGTCGGCACCAGCACCAACCACCTGGTACTGCCTGGGATTTGGGCAGGGTCCCAGGACACTCAGGATCTGCTGCGCCACCTGGTGGCAAGGGCTGGGGGTGCGTCAGCTCTGAGCTCTCCCAGTGTGAGACAGGACTGAGGGCCACAGTCACCCAGCCCGCCAGCTCCCTCGCATCCTCTGCCTTAGGTCCCCTGCTGCCCACAAGGCCTGATGCTGTTGGGAACATTGTGGGCGAGGCGAAGAGGGAGCAGGGGAGCCGAGGGACGGAAGATTAAAATAGCTAGAGCGTGGTGTCACTTCTCAGCCTGGTGTCACCCCAGTGCTGACCCTAACTCTGGGCCTGATGTTGTGGGGGCGAGCCCAGGAACCCGCAGATCTCCTCTCAGAGAGACTGATGCATGGACCATGTGCTGCAGAGGGACAGCCACCAATCGGCCGGTGGGACACCAGCAAGGCTGCCACAGACTTAGGCAGGTGGGTGGGACGGGACGGGGACCTGCCTGCTTCCACTCGAGGGCCCTGGGGCCCCACTTACACCCTGTCTGAGCCACAGGAATGCTCTGTTAAAGCAAGAGGGAGAGACGCCAGACATGAGGAGGGACCTCCCTGACTCCCCTGGAGGCCGCCTGTGCTCAGCCCTGGGGCCCGGACAGGGATCTTGGCTCAGAGCCCACACGGGGTTGGCAACGCACACACAAGCACATTCCAGCTGCCACTCATGTCCTGGTGGCAGTGGCCCGCACAGCCTGGCGCCCTCAGGGATGTGCCGTGGCCTCTAGCACAGAGTGAACCCCTCAGCCTCAGGGGCCTCCTCCCACCACTCACCGAGGAGGGAAGACCGGGTGGAACCTTCCGGACCTTCTTGGGCTGCGGGTCTGTTGGGAGCAAGAGCAGAGAGTGACGACGCCCTTTACTCACTGGCCATCTGCACCCCCAGGACCCCATTAGTGCTGGGGCAGGGCCTGGAGCAAACCCCTGCCTGACACCCCGGGCAGCCCCAGAGCTCCATCCCCAAAGATCTGGAAAACCTCAGCCCACCAACAGGGACCAGGGTGCAAAAACCACGGGGGTGCCTTCCCCACATGGAGGAGCCAGGAAGAAGCATCAATGGGGATCTGACCGAAGTCCACTCTGCAGCTCCCCAGCCCCCCTCCTTCCTGGACAATGCCAGCCACTGCAGTTCCAGCACCCAACGGCCGGCCCTCAGGGTTTGTGGGCTCTGTGCGCCCCCTTGCTAGAGACATTTGTTCTAGAAATCAACACTAGGGGCGTCTGTGCTGTTAAGCCTCCCTGTATCACTCGGGGCACTGAGGGGCAGCAAGGAATCTGAGCCACAGACGCGCACGGTCCTGGCGGGCTAGGGCTGGCCCTGGGAGCTACCCTGCTCTGTCCACGCTGTTCATGAGGGTCCTCACTGACCCTCGGAGGCCACGGTTCACCACACTCCCATGCCCTCTCACAACTTCACTGTTCCCGACACCCCAGCACTGACTTGAGGTTCTAGGGCCGAGGCTGCGAGGTGCCTCTCGGAGGGAACCTGGTAAGGGAGCGAGGGCCAGGTGCGATCAGGGCCCTCAGCCCTGAGGTCAGCACAGGCAGGGCAGCGACACTCGGTCACTCAGTTGGGTACATCTGAGCAGACACTAGCGTGGACCTGAGAGTATGGCGTGGGGGACAGCTCCACCAGCCCACAGGAGCCACGGCTTGGGGCCTGTGGTGGCCCTGGTGACGAGAGCCACACAAAACCCGAGGCTCAGCTGTCACCTGCCCTTTCCTGGTTGACAGGAAAATGGGTTCCCTTCGCAGCCCCCTTCTGCCCAGCCCCCAACTCACCCGGGCCTCCATCCGCGCCTCTCCGCCTCGGGTTGCTGGAGTACGAGGAATAAAACTGGGTACCGCCCTTGATGCCCGAGGGGGACAGTGGCCCGGGGCTAGCGAGGCCCAGCTCGCCCGGCAGGAAGCCAGCCTGGGGGGATAGGACGGGAGGCTGAGCTGGGCTGGGGTGCGGCTGCAGGCCAAACCCCATAAAATCCCGGCCAATGGCAAACGTCAAAGCCGCTGGGGCACGCTGGGGGTGACTGCTCCCTGTGGGGTGCAGGGCCCCTTCTGCCTCCAACCTTGCTTCCAAGATACCCACCCTCCCCAACCTAAAGCACAAGGAAGACCGTGCGTCACAGCATCTCTTTGGAAGGACCAAGAGGAGAGCACCGGGCACCATTTGCAGTTGCTCCTAGCGGCCGGCAGGCAAAACGCATGGAGCTGCGTCTCTGGCCAGCGAGCAAGGCTGTCGAGCTGCGCTCGTCTCCTGACAGAGTGGCTTCTGGGCACAGGATGCCTCTCATCGGCTCTCTTCCCAGGGGAGGCTGGGCACATGCAGCTCATCCACAGCTCTGTGCTCCACCCTCAGCGCTGTAGGCCCCCAGAAGCAGTGAGACTCGGGTTTGAGTCAGCTCTGCGGAGCTCTGCCCTTCCCATGCGTGACCACCATGCCTCCACATTCCATCTATGAAATGGGAGCACAGCTGCTCCCATGGCTCGAGCCTCGATGGGGTGACCGAGGTCCCCCGGTGCATGGCTGGCACCCAGCCAGTGCTCAACAGCTGTGGGTGCTGCTGCTCTCGCCTACACGCAGATGGAGAACCCTGGACCTGGCTGTCAGAAGCAGGGTGAGAAGGAAGTCTTCGGGGTGTGGTTAGGGGGGCCCCCAGTGTGGGGGCAGGACAGGATGCCACACTGGGCCACTGCAGCTGGACGTGGGACCCGGTAGACTCACGGCGGGGGGGTAGGCAGGCAGCTGAGTGCAGGCTCAGACTTAGGGTCACCGTGGAGGGTCACTGCTGCGCTGCCTGCCCCGTGGCTGCGGTCTGGATGCGAGGCTCGCCCATGCTGCCTCCCTGGGCACCCCCGGCCACTCACCTGAGTCAAGCCACCAACGCTCACGTCTCTCCCGAAGCTGCCGTATGGGCTGCGCTCGCTGCTCTTGCCTGTACGAGAGGGGGGTTGCTGAGCAAGACCCCAAGGGGTCCCACCTGCTGGGCTCAACCCAGCACTCAGCACATGCGTGAGACTCGGAGAACGGGGCGGGGTACTGGCAGAGCCCGCACAGGGACAGCCTCTGTCCACCCAGAGGCTCAAGGACGAAGAGAGCGCAGCCTCTACATCCCCCCAGCACTGGGGGGCTGAGCCCAGGGCCTCGTGCACGCTCTGTCCGCGTTCCACCACTGAGCTGGACCCCAGCCCCCTGTTCTCTTTTTGAGACAGGGTCTCGCTGAGTTGTATGGGCTGCCCCTCAACTCGAACTTGCACCTGGCACATGCCCTGGCCTCTTGCTGGCCACGCATCCTTCAACAGCCCCTGCCCTTCCTGAGCCTTGGCTTCCAGGGTGTTGGGCTCACTCGAGGCCCTTGTCTGTCCTGAGGACGGGCCTGGGTGTCCCCAGCCAGCAGCCCCTTAGGAGGCCCTGGCCATGTGGCTGTGGTGCCCCGGCCTCCCGGGATGCAGGCTTCACCCCCAGCTCACGGCCTGGCTGACTGGCCCAGGGCTGCTTGGAGCCAAGGTCCCGCCAGCCCTCAGCTGGGCCCGGGGTGCTGCTGCCATAAAGCTGGGGGGCAGAAGCACAAGGGGAAGCCGGTGCCCGGCAGATGCACACACAGCACGGGGGCCCTTCCTGCTGGGGACACAACCTCGAGGTCTGTGTGGTGGGTGCTCAGTGGTGCCCTCCCCATCTCCCTTTATGGGATTTGCACCCCACTAGGACCTCAAAAGCCCATTGTGGCTCAGGAAAAATGCTGGGCCTTCTGCCCCCTCCAGATCTTAGTTTCCCCACCAGCAGTAACGCCAAGGGGTACACGGTCCTGGGCCAGCACCGACCGTCAAGGCCCAGCAGCATGTCCAGTGCCCCCATGGCCTCGACCTGCACCCCAGGGTCACCGGCAGGACGGCACATGTGACGGCAGTCCTGGGGAAGGGGCCACAGCCAGACTCCCTGCCCCAACCCACGCAGCCTCAGTCGGCTCATAAGGTGGCAGGGCCGGCAGTAGGTGGGGCCAGGCCAGGCAGGGCTAGGCAGTGGGGCCTGGCGAGCATGGCAACCTGTCCCTCCCCACCATGGGGAAACTGAGGCGGGGTGGAGGATGGTGTTTGGCAGGGTAACCTTCTTGGTTAAGATGATGGCCCCCAGGGTAGGGTCGGGTGGGGCACTTTTCTGTGGGGCCAGGATCTGTGACCCCCCTCAGGACGTGGGCAGGGAGCAGATCCAGCTCCCAGGTGGGAAAGTGAGCCCCAGAGGGCTGTGTCTGCCTTCCTGGTGCCCAGGCTGTGCAGAGGCCACAGCTGCTGCGAGGGCCACCTGGGCCCCACTCACCTGCAAGCCCGGGTCCCAGGAATGCGGACGAAGAGAGGCTGCTGTGGGGTTCGCCAAAGTGGGTGCCCTCGGAGTAGCTCTAGAGGAGACAGGCGGGTGAGGGGCCTCCAGACCCCAGAGGCAAGCTGACCTCCCAACCCACACCCTCCACCGCAGGGCCCAGGGCCTTGCGGGCTCCTCACCCGGCTGGGGTCGAAGGAGGAACTGTTCTGGTCGCTGGCACCCCAGGAGCCTGAGCTGGGCCGCTCCTCGAGACCTGCGGGGCAGGAGTGGGGGTCAGGGGTCCCCTTCAGCCCTACTCGGCTCCAACTTCAGCTTCCCGACCTCAGGGGAGCCAGAAAGCTTTTGGAGTCCTTCCTGACCCAGCTGCACCCAGCCCAGCTGGGCCAACAAACAGGTCAGCAGCCCAAGTCCCAGACACTGTGGGACTCCGTGTCCCTATGGGTCTGCAACTTGGAACTCTTCCACCAGCTGTCTCTGTTGCTAAACTCCTAGCCATTCATCAACGCCCCAGCCATGGTGCCCACTCTAAGCTTCCTCCCCTGTAGGGGTGATCACATAGGGCTTGGGTGCCTGCCTCAGGGGCCACCTCTTCTCAGTCAACGGGGTCATGAACAGTGAACTCTGACTTGGGCACGTGTTGTCTCCCCAGCCCTCCCTCTGCTGAAACAGCATCATCACTGCAGGTGACCCATGTAGAGCACTCCTTGGAGACAGGGACCCCAGGCCTGGGGCTTCTGCAGCCCTGCCTTGCCTGTGGCATGGTTAGGGTTAAGCAGTGCTGTGAGGACCTTATCCCCAGGGGTGGAGCGGCCCAGGGTGGGGCCCTTATCTCCCCCAACACTCCCGGCTCCATCCCCACCCCAAGGCCGAAGAGCACAGCTCTTGGAAAGCACCCCAGCTCCAATGCTACATGTGAGCCTCGGTTCCCCAGCGATGGGGTTATGTGTGGCAGGACTAGGGTGTCTTCGTCCAACTCAGGAGCCTGCAGGGCTGGCAAAGGCAGGCCCTCAGCTGGGGTACACAGCACCCCAAGCCCAGCACCCCCACCCTCAGGCTCCCACCAGAAACTCCTTCCACGTTGCAAGTCTTTCAAATCACATCCTTCTGTTTCGGTGCCTTTGTGCTACTCATTCTCCCCTAAGAATTGATGTTTAATTGTTGTCTAATTTGCATAATCGTGCATATTAATCTCCCAATCCAATGAAAATTCATATCTTGTTCAGGTTGTGTTTTCAAATCAAAAATTTCCAATGTGATTACACGTGGGGGATGGGGGGCTGCCTCAGCGATGGCAGGGCCAGAGGAGGGGACCCCTGAGCTCCAGGAATCCAGTCACTTACTATGGGGCACCTGCACCCTGAGATCCTGATCCCCACCTGGGAGCCTGGCAGGGCAGGGGTGGGTTGGCAGAGGGAGCCGGGCTGGGGGCCTCGGCGTCTCTGTGTACACGCTGGCCTGCTGTTCATTCCCCCCGGATGGCAGCAGACACTCAGCGAGGCACCCAGAGCCCCACCCCAGAGGGACTCTGCCGGGGTACACAGACAGCCCCCTGGAAGCCCTTGGCAGAGGTAATGGCCCCCCTCTGCCTTCCCATAAACACTCACCCCAGCCCTCATCCTCCTTGCTCTAGAAATGACAAGATTGGAAGCCCCTCCCCCACCCCATTAATACAGTTATTAAAGTTCCCGCTGATTAATTAAGGATTTCAATAACCCAGACATGAATATTCATAATATGGTCCCTGCTCATGCACTAATTAAAATGCACTAATACGACAAGGCGTTGCTGCTGTGTGTTGTTTTTTAAAGATTCCTTTATCTAAAGCTGGAGGTGTCCTACAGGGAGAGGAGGCCTGGACCTGCCATGCCCTGGGCCTGGCTCATTCCCCACCAGGGCTCAGTTCCAATTCAGGCCAACGGTGGCAGGCGAGGCCACCCTAATGCCCCAGAAGCTGTAATAACACCCATGTGCGCTACAGGGTGGCTGCCACCCGCTGGCCCCAAGTCCCCTTTGTAAGGCAGGCGGTGAGCTTAAAGGGCCTCAGTACACAGCGGCTGGTCCTGAGCAGCCTGTGGCCTTGGCCTGTCTCTCTGCTCCATAGCCTGGCCCACCCATCGGTTCCTCTCTATAAATAAAGTTTTATTGGCACTCAGCCCACCAGCTCCCGCACTATCTGCAGCTGTCTGTACCATGATGGTGGAACCAAGCTGTTTTGACAGAGACCACCCCTCTGCGCAGCCGAAACAGTCATCAGGACCCTCCTGGAGGTCAGCAGGCCTCAGTGTGAAGATGCCAGAGCTCCTTTGAGCAATCGGCCGCGAGTGCAGTGGGCCCAGGGCAATTAGAGGCCCCACACGGGGCAGCTACCACGGGATGGGCCGAGACCAGGCTCCGAGGCACCCTGGCCCAGGGCTCACTATCACCCTCTCCTCTCCTCTCCCCAAAGCAGCTTCCACCCAGGGCCTGGCTGAGTTTCCAGGCAGCCTGGGGAAGCAACCGCAGCCACCCTCCTCTTAACGCTGCCATGGCTCCCATGGTCCTCGGCAGCCAAGGTCCTTCCTCCCGGCCTCCCCTCCCTCCCCTGTGCGTGTGAGTGGCCAGGGCGGACCCGTGTCTCCACACCTGATGCTTCATTCCCCCTCAGGGACAGCGCCTTGCTGGCTGCTCCCAGCCCAGGGCCTCGCTCAGTCTGCAGCACTGCTGGGCACAGCCTGGGCCCCCACATGGCCCCACATACACTTGTCCTCCACACATCCAGTTCACAGATAACGCAGAGAACTGTGGCTCCAACAGAGAGCTCCACCACAGCCAAAACACTTCCCGCCTATGCCGTGCCACACAGCAGCCCCTCAAGGACACCAAGAGCGTCACGTGTGGCCCGTGGGGTTGGGCAAAGAATTTCCAAGATGGGCGTGGTGGTCACGCCTGAGATGCCAGTGCTCGGGAAGCTGAGGCAGAAGGATGGCAAATTCCAGGCCAGCCTGGGCCTTGAGAGACCCTGTCTCAACCTTGCTAGATCTCGTCTCCAGGTGGGGGTGGGGGCAGGGGCGGGGGCGGAGCCGGGCATGGGCGTGGGGGGGGAGGGGGCAAGCCTGGGATCCCAGCGCTTGGGAGGCTGAGTCAGGAGGATGGCGGGTTCCAGGCCAGCCTGAGCCTCAGGAGACCATCTCAGGAAAAAAAAGGATGTCTAATTTTCTCTGGTCTGAATTAGCATGGACAGCTAGTGGCTGCTTCCCAAGACACAGACTGAAATGCAGCTTGTGGCTCCGCCCATGGGTCCCACTAGCCTTCAATGGAAGACCCTAAGGAAACTCCGCCCCCATCCCCTCTCTTCTTGTCCCATCCCTTAGGCAGCCTCGTGTAGCAGCTGCGTGCAGCCTGCCCGTGGCCTCCAGTGTTGTCAGTCAGGGGTGACTCGGCCCCAAGGAGGACGTGTCTTGACTTAAAGACTGCGGCACCGAGGTACGGGAGCAACCTGAGGGGCTCAGATTTGGGTTCGAGGGGGCCCTGGTACCAACCCATGTGTGCCAGGAGTCAACTGCAACAGCGGTGATAGTGATAGCAACAACCAGCAGCAGCCAATAGCTACCACGCGCCACGAGCCCACCAAAGAGTGCCTCCTACCACAGCCTCGCAGCGCTCACCTGAGTCTGCTCTACTTGGGAGCACACGGGGTGCAGACAGCAGCCAACAGACCCCCGTCTATTCTCTGCTGCCACTGCACCCTCAGGGTAAACCTCAATGACAAAAGACATGGCCCATCAGTTTGTCCCCTTTGCAGACCGTCTCCAGCTCTGGGGAGCTCTTGGAGGAGGGAGATCAGATAGGGCTTGGATTTGGTGGGCAGCACATCCTGAAGGGAACCATGGGCTCCCACCACGAACCAGGGAGACTGTTTGCGATTTTTTTTCTTTTTTTTGCGGTACCTCAGGGTTGGCACCCAGGGCCAAGCACAAGCCAGGCAAAGCGCTCACCCCAGCTGCTCCCCCAGCCCCTTTTCTATGGAGTCAGTGTCTCGCTCTGTTGCACAGGCTGCGTCTGGCCATGAGCTCACGACCCTCCTGCCCATGCCTCCCGACTCACTGAGGTCCTAAGTGTGGCCACCGCGCCGGCTCTGGTCTGTGAAGTCTGAAACTCTAATCCGACTCCCACGGCTGGCAGGGCCCCCGAGGCTGAGAAGCTGGGCAACCACGTCATGGGTGACAACCTGCACGGAGGCGGAGCTGCAGGTTCTGCAAGGCCAGAGACAGGAGCAGCTCGAGCCACCGCCCTGCTGTGGGACCAGGGATCCGGGAGACCCCAGTGCACCTGCCTCAGTGTCTGGAGCAGGGCAGTGGGGACCTCGGCCAAGCTGAGCAGGTGCACCTGGGGCTGGAGGGCCGGCGCCGGGGCCAAGGCGGGCCCTTCGCACCCTGTAGGGACCCAGGGCAGCAACTGGGTCCTGCAGGAGAACGTCCAGGTTGGCCAGGAAAATGAGGCACCCGTGTCCACCAGCAAATGTGGCTCTTTGCAGCCGGTACCTCCCCCAGCCCCCAGAGGGCTTGACCCAGCCTAAGGATCTCTGTGGTGGACGCAGCCAGTTCGTGGGCATCAGATGTGTCCTGGAGTCAAAATTCCCTGGGAAGTGGGCCCACTGGCTGCAGGGGCCACCCAGCCCTCTGTGCTGCCACTGTCACATCAGTGACCACAGGGACAACAGCAAAACCCTGTGGCCACACCTGTGATCCTGGTGTGAGTCTGGAGCCAGAGGCAGCCTGTGGTGAGTTATCGAGACCCTGTGTCTAAACAAATAAACAAAGACCCAAGGACGGCGGTGACATCTCAGTGCGGACAGCACAGACAGGCTGGCAGCGTGTATGAACAGAGAAACGCAAAAGCCCAAGAAGCTAAGTCCCCACGATGCAGCGCACACGTAACAACCTACGTCACAGGATCTCCTTACTGAAAAGATAAAAAGTACATAAAAATTCCTGAAGAAAAGCTGTCTGACCTGAGTAGGAACCAAAATGCAGGTCGTGGGACAGGGAGCTGAACCAAGTGGGGACAGTGAGCCTGCAGGACCATCCCCCCACGGTCTGGGAACCTGTGTGGGGACCCTCGGCATGTGCAGGACACACTCCAGGCAGCTCACAAGCCCCTTGCAGTGGCTTCTGCTGCCCCACTCTATGGAGGAGGGAACTGAGGCGCTTCCCAGAGGCCCGGGCACCGGCAGCAGGACGGAATGTTTCCCAGCAAGTTCCACAAGGGGTGGCCCAGACATGGGGTTTCCAGAAAGCAGCAACTGTGTGGCCCTGAACTGCAGGCTCAGCCCCAAGGGAGGTGAGGAGGCCCCTCTGAAGCTTAAACCCCAAAAAATGGAGGGGCTCGGCACGGGGTTCAAAACCCGGAGAACATACACCCGGAGAGCTGCGGAGCCCCAGGGTGCCAGGATCAGCCACGGAAATGCACCATTCGGAAGCAGGGGGCGAGAACCAGAAGGCCACATGGGAAAGGAGAAGGGGGAGGCCACAGGCCGACCCCTGCTTCAGGTCACTCACAGGATGCGCTTGGAAGAACCCACTCGGCGAGACACAGAGATGTGCCCGACACCGGGAATAAAAAGCAGGGCTGGCAACGTCCACGTAGGAGTCTGACCCTGCGGAGCGACCGTGGTCCCAGGTGCTCCAGAGGCCGAGGCAGGAGCAGGGCTCGAGGCCAGAAGTTCTGGGTTGGCCTCGGCAATACAGCGAGACCCTATCTCAAAGTAGGAAAACAAACTTACTAGAGCAAATGCCACACGGGTTATGGGCTGGAGGTAGTTCACTGGTGAGCACGTGCCCACCACGCACCTCGCAGCAACATGAAAAACCACTTGAAACTCAAAAATCCCTGTGTTTGACTAAAGAGAAAAAAAATATCATGTATCAATCACATAATGAAACCATGCATGCCTGAAAACAATGGGCGGTGGCTCATGGTCCTGCAGAAAAAACTCACGATCGCAGCACTGGTGGTTGCTAAACAGGCGAAGACAGAAGTAAACAAACGAGGCCTTCGATCCAGAAGTCCAGAGAGAAAGAGAGGAAAAAAAAACTTTAAAAAGATGGGGAGTTCAGATAATAGGAGAGAAAAATGGTCAATGGGTAAATATTGATCCCCAATAAAGAGGATTCCTCAGAAGAACAATCAATAAAACAGACGAGCCGGGAGGCTGCGGAACCAAGGGTAAAGGGACAAAAGCAAAGCGCGTGGATCAGGACTGAGATGCAGCACAGTCTCCCAGCAAACAGGCAGAACGGCAGGCGGCTTTCTAGCTCATGACAGTGGCGGGCGCAGCACATTTTCACAGGCACTGAGGGCGGGGTGCAGCTCAGCGATGGTAGGAGCCCAGACCCTGGGCTCCGTCCCCACTGCTTCCCAGAAAGGAGGAAGATAAACTGAGTAAGTACGGTTTCCAGGTTACAAGCTGGCTGAAATGCGTGGCTGGCTTACTTTTTCAGTGCTTGGCATTGAACCCAGGGCCGGCTCATGACAGGCAAGTGCTCTGCCACGGGGCTGCACTCTCAGGCCCCTTTTAAAAATTCTTATTTTGAGTCAGGGTCTTGCTAAGTTGCACAGGCTGCCTCTGGCCTCAAACTCGCGATCTTCCCACCTCTGCCTCTGCCTCCCCAGTGCTGGGATCACAGGTGGGCACTATGGTGCCCGGCAGAAGTGGATGTTTTCTCTAAGAAAATTCCGTGATGGCTGAGAAACGGCCACACCCTGTCCAGGCAAGCGCGAAGCTGCTGCCAGGAAGCTATGGGCAAGTGTCCCTCCGAGGCCCAGCCAGCTCCCACCCCTTTGCAGGTGCTCCTGAGCGGGGACAGGCTCTGGACACAGTCAAGGACGGGATGACAGCCAAACACAGGTTTTGGCAGAAGGTAGAAGAGGTGAGACTTGTGGCCGTGAGCCGTGGTCACAGGGGGCCGGAGTGGGTGAAGCCATCTGGGGGAAACAGCAGGATGCAGAAAGGAGGAGCCCAGAGGCCCTGACACCACGCAGATGCACGTGGCATGTGGGTTGCTCGCTATGGATTCCGGGACGGGACCTGGACATGATAAAGACAGACAGACACACAGGCCCCAGCAGCCCACATCAGGCCGTCAAGCAGGCACTTGCCAGGGTGGGGTCCCAGCGGCCATCCTGGCCACAAGGCTCTAGAAACTGCAGCCAACACCATGAGGCACAGCTGGACGCACAAAGAGAGCAGCAAACCAAGCCTGGGGAACCGTGGCAAGCACTAAGGGTGCCAGGAGGCAGCAGCGGGGGTGTGGGGGGGAGACCGGAGGACAAGAACCCAGAAGGTAGCAGGGGAAACCTGCTGTGGGCTCGTGCGTCGCCAAGTGGAGACAGTAAGATGGCGACACGTCCTGTGCTTCCGTTTTCAAAGTTCATCTAAAAAATAACTAAGGAAGCCTGGCGCAGTGGAGCCATCTGTGATCCCAGCACCTCGGGATCACACTCGGGAGGCGAGGCGGGAGGATCACAGCTTCGAGGCCAGAGGCAGCCTTCGTAACTCAACGAGGTCCTGTCTCAAGATAGAAAGTTAAAAACGTGCTGGGGATGCAGCTTGGTAATAGAGTGCCTGCAAAACATGCACAAGACACTGAGTTCAATCTCCTAGTACCAAAGGAAAGGAAAAAAAAGAAAAGGCAACTAAGGGCCAGGGTGTGGTGCAGGGCTAGCACACTTCTCCAGCCTCCTTGAGGCGCTGGGTTCCATCCCTAACACATGGATGCGACGGGGGACACAGAAAGCCCACAAAGCCAACCCAAACCAAACACCCCACAAACCTACTGTGACTAAAACTTGGTACTGAGGTAGTTAACCAGAAACGTAAAACGATTAAAAGAGAAAAAAATTCCCAACTGGCAACTTAGGGTAAAAAGTGCTACAGGGCACTTCAAAGTACCCAGAAAGGCTTGGAGTTTTTTCTGTCATTTGCTAATGTTGGAGCTCCAATGCTTTATCCATTTCTTGTCACTCTACCTGCCCTTGTAATGAGAATACTGAAGATCATGATTGCTCCCATGTAAACAGTGCTTGTAAATCAACAAGAACTGCACAGAGTGGAGTACAGGACTGTATAAGGAGATGCTGCTAGTTGGAACAAAACCTTATTTCAACTTTCTTATTACTACAGCAGGGATAATAACTGCACCTGTGTCTTTAACCCATGAGGACCAAGACCTGCTGGGAAGCGACCCTCAGCTGGCGTGCGACACACAGCGCCTGGGGATGGGGAGCTGAGCTGCTCTCTTGACACGGCTGTTAAAGAGCTGATCAGACAACAATAAAAAGGAACAAACTATTGACAGAGCTGACAATATGATGGACGTCCGGGGAACCGTGCTGAGTGGAAAGCACTGTCTCAGGGCCATGTGCTGCGTGACTGTTCACCTCGCCGAGATGGGGGGCAGACGACGGGTTCTGGGGGCAAGGGGACTAGAATGGAAGCAGAGGTGCCATCAGGTGGCCACCACACTGCTACCCTTCAGGTAAAACCATACAGCACGCCATAACATGCTAGAAACTGAAGGGACTGGAGAGATTGTGGATGGTGCCCACGTCACTCTCTCTCACCTGCTGCTGGATGGCATGTGGGTGCTGGGGGCAGGGGCAGGGCCTCCCCATATGCACACTGTGCCTTCCTGGGACTCTGATTTCAAAGTAAAGTGTTAGCCAGAATAAAAGTTAATTAAATCCAAAATGAGCTCAGGCGGCGGTGGTGTTGGGTGCCTTAGAGTTGAGTTTGACTCACAGCGACCTGATATACAACAGAACAAAACACTCCCCTGGCACTATAATACTGCTTCTGGGATATTCGTAGCTCGAACGAGGGGAAAACTCGTTAGAAGTCCACCTCATGACCGCCAAGCTCTGAAAAGCTAGTCATTTATTGTTCATCATCTGCTACCAGGCCACTGAACCCCGTTCCTGGCATCCTAGGGCCACGGAGGAGCAGCAGGCCTCAGAGAGGAGACCCCAGGGGCTGACCTGGCGTCTATGGCTCCTGTGGTCCTCTGAGCTCTCGGCCAGGCCAGGGACCCCACCAGCTGTGCCCCCTGCCTTGCACCCTGTGTGGCCTTCTGGTGCCCACAGACCTGCCGCATCCCCTGCAAATCCACCTGCTGGGTCCTTCCACAGACGAGGAACTGAACCGCAGGCCCAAGAGGGGGGCCCACCACATCCTGTGCCCCAGGGCAAGGGGGATGCATGGTGGCCTCCCCAGGCCCCGACACTCAGCCCTACTGTGTGAAGCCCACAAGACAAGGGGTGTCAAGGAGGTGAAGGCTGCAGAGAGACCATGAAGGGCCCTGGGCAGTGCCTCCAGGGCTCTGGCCCACCACACCCAGGCCCAGCCTTGGTGGCAGAGGGTCTTCGAGAGGACAAGGAGGCAAGTGGGCCGGGCAGATATCCCCACCCCGCCTCCGTGGTCCAGGATGGATGGCGCAGAGCGCAGAGCCTGGCCTGACCCTCTGCCTCGGCAGGAAGCCTCAGCCTTAGGCTCCAGAGGGCCGCAAGGATTTCCGTGCCCAGGAGTGGCTGGCTGGGACAGCGGCCACTTCCCCAGGCGAGGGGACGGAGGGTGGGTGGTGTAGTCCTGCCTCGGGGTGAGCAGTGAGTACCTGTACCCCTCGCAGTTCCCAAATGCCCATCCCTTGGCCAGAGCCACGGGTCTCAGAAGCAACAGCTCTGGTCCTATCCCAGAGCTGCAGAAGGACACAGCCCAGGAGGCCCAGGGCCTGTGACCCGAGGGGGACACGGCCATGGGGGGAGCCGGAGGTGCTAAGACTCAGAAGGCAGGAGGAGGCTGGCCCAGCCTCCCCAGGCCCTGTCCACCCCCGATGGGCTGTCACCCTACACGTCCACCTTCTCCCTGCCCACTACGTGTGGGGGTCCCTGTGGGCCCAGGACCAGCCAGGCTGCCCCCCACCACGACCTGGTCTGCTTTGCCATCTCCCCTCTGCCCACAGCCTGCCCCAGGGCCTTGGCACAGATCACTCTGCCTACAGCCCCTCCCCAAGACCCAGGCCCTCTACCCGACCCCGGAGCCCATGCCCTCCCAGTACCTTCCCCTCAGGTCTATCCCGATGGTTCCCCATGCACCTGCCCACAGCCCCATCAGCTTACATCTAGCACATGAATCTCCAGATCCCAGGAAGACCCTCCACCCTGGGAAAACAGGGGTACTGATCACCCCGGTGAGGTACACTGTGTGCGATGCCTGCCTAACGCCTGGGCCCAGCCGGATCCCACGTGGAGCTGCGTCCCAGGTGGGATGCTCCCCACAGCATGCAGCAGTCGGCCGTGCCAATCCCGCCCCAACCCCAGGAGCAGCGCCCATGCCCATCTCCCTTGCACACACACACAGCAGCCCCCATCCTACCTGAACCTCCGAACTGGGCTCCGGCCGGGGGCGTGGGCCGTGCCTTCCCATTGGCCACTGGCAGCGGGAACATCTGCAGGGGATGGAGAGGAATCACAGTGAGGAGCGGCAGAACCCGAACCCAGACCCAGGCTCCTTGGGGTGACAACAGAGGTCAGGGACGCAGGGAAAGCCAGGGACTGAGAGCCGAGTGGGGGGTCCTTCCATCTGAGACCCCAACATGCAGGCCCGCTGTTCCCCAAAGCTGGTGCCCTTAGGCACCCTGCGGCCAGGATGAGCAGAGCCCATGGTGACCCCATCCACCGAACAGGCTCAGGATGCCACCATTCCCTGGCCCTCAGGACACACTGGCTGGGTCTCAGGACCCTGTGGTGCCTGCCGCCAGGTCCACAAGGCAGAACACCTGTTCATACCGCGGGTGGATCCATCTTTCCAGCTCTTCAGAGCGACACGGTCTCCCTCTGCCTCACCTTGGGAGAGTGAAAACCCCTGCCCTCAAGGGGAGGCCACAGCAAGTGGCCGGCCAGGTCCCCATGGCCTCGACGTTGCCGACACCCCCTGGGGCCCCTCCCACCCCCACCCACCCCAAGTGCAGGAACCTGGGCAGGGCGGGGGTGACACAGTCCCAGGTGGGAGTGGGGTACTGCAGGTCGACCCCACACACAGACTCCACATTGACGCCACACACTGCAGGGCACAGGCATGGGCCAGCACATCAGAAGGAGAAACTGAGGCTCAAAGGACAGAGCTAGCAGGAGGCTGGCAGGGCGGGGAGAGACGCCACGCTGCCCTGGAATGGCTGGGCAGTCCACGCAGACACCGAGGGCACCGTGGCCGCCCTCTGCCACCACAGCCAGGCGCTAAGTCCCTAAAGATTAAACAGCTTAGTGGCATTAACGCTAAGACCCAGCAGAGACAAACCTTCGCCGCGGGGCTGAGTTTGAGCTTGGTCCCCAGGGCCCAAACAACTGACAGAGCTGGGTCAGAGCCAAGGCAGGCGGAGCCCATGATTCCCAAAACCATCCCCAGCCACCCCAGAGATAGGGCACAGCACTCCTATGCCAGCCCACCCCACAGGAGAAAGTGCCTGCACTGCCTCTGGTCCAGTGAGGGCATGAACGGCAACGCCCAGGCGGGCATCAGGCTGGTCCTAGGGTGCATCCCCTGCTGCGGGTGCCACAGGCTCGGGGTCAAACAGGGACCCCCATCACCCAGGCTGCTACCAAGAAGGGCGGCTCTCCCACGGGGAAAACTAAGGCCAGCGGGCCTGGGGTGTCAGCCTGGCCCATGAAAAGTGGGGTGACTCTGTCCCTGTCTGTCACCCAGGTCGTCAGGAGCCATATTGATGTGGTATTTGCCTGGGTGGCACTGGGCTGTGTCTTGTGGACTCCACAGGCCTCACTAGCAGACCAGACCAGACACGCTCCCACACCCTCAGAGCCTCCGTCTCCTCTTTGAGGGACACCCAGGACGCTGGCCACGTGGGAGTCTGTGATACCGGTACCCAAGCCCTGTGTCTCTGCACAGCTGGGAAGGGTGGTCACCAACTGCAGGGGACAGGAACCTGCTCCCCACCCTGGGAGCCCGTGACTGACCCAAGGGCCATTCCACACCCATGCAGGGGATGCCACCCTACACCCACAGGCCCTAAGGCCTCTCTGTGCCTCGGAAGTGCAAGGCAGGCTGGGACCCCAGGGAGATCTTGGGGAGCAGTGGTGCGGCTCTTCCCTTTGCGCGTGACCACTGCCTCCTTCCTACCTCTATAAACCTGACACAGAAAGGCTGCAGAGTCTCTTTGTCTCAGACTCAGATACAGCTCAAATGCCTGGCCCTGGGGTGGGTCGCACAAGGCCAGGCCAAAGGGACCCTAGCACAAAGGGGACAGTCTCTGCTCCCCGACCTGCCCGCAGCCCATGCCACAGGACGCCAAGGACAGTGAAACTCCAGCGCTGGGGGAAGCCCAGCGTGGGGCCGCTGGCTCCTCACACCCTCAGTCTCAGTTTCTCCAGTGCGACAGGCCACTGGTTCTGACCTGGGGTGGGGGGACCCAGGACCGTCTGCACAGAAGGGGCAGGTGGACAGTGGCTCAGGACACGGGGATGGCAGAGCCTGAAGAGTCCCACGCGCCCCCAGGCTAGCGTGTTCCGGTCCACTAGACTGTAACCTGTCAGTTTAACAAAAAAACAACTCAACTGCAGCTCGGGTTACCCAGCCGGGGAGGCAAAAATAAGACGGGGTTTAAAAATACCGGCCGCCCCTTCCGGAGCCTCAGCCATGCCATCCGTGCGCTGCTCTCCCGCAGGACTTCTGTTTTGACAGCTCTCAGCGGCCAGGCTTCGCACTGAGGGGGGTTCAATTCAGACCGAAAGTGCCCCCCCCCCAGCTACTCCAAACCAAAAGGGTGCTTTGGGGCTGGGGCAGGGGGGCTGGGACCACGGAACAGTCCAGAATCAGGCGGAAAGATCACCGGTGGTGGGTCTGGGGAGGAAGTGCTGATGACCCCTGACAGTCACAAGGGCCCCACTGCAGATGGGTAAACTCAGGCCCTGAGGCTTCAAAATGACCACCAGCCCCTGGAACCCATAGGGGCTCCGGTTTCTGTCTCACTGGCCTGAGCTGTGTGATCTTTGGGAGCCAGCACCCTCTCTGATCAGCCACTAGCACAGCTGGAGGATGGGCCACTGGGGGATGGACGGGACCCCCTGGGAAGGGCACCCAGCTGCCCCAGTGATAGCCAGGACTGTTCCCTAACGGCCCGCTTTGCTGAGCACCTCCTCCAGCCTGTATGCAGCCCGCCGGGCCACACTGGCTCACATGGGGCTCCCAGCCACTGCCGTGTGAGCGCCAGGGTGTGCCACCTGTTCCCTCAGGTCCCCGGGATGGGCCGGCCCAGCCCCAGGATCTCCGTGCACGCTCCATGTCCAAGATGGAACAAACAGCACAGATGGCGCTCACTTATGCAGCAGAAGTCCAAGGCCACTGACTGCTCCAGCCAACAAGCTGGGTGTCTGGGGGGCCCCTCCCACTCCCCCCATATGGGCCTCAGTTTCCCCATCTGTAAAGCGGTGCATGTACTCATTCTCTAGCTGGTCGAAGCCAGTTCCTACCCATACTGCAAGGGGGGCTAGCTGTCAGCATAGGGTCTGATTCCCTGGTAGGGAGGGGGCTCCCCAAAAGGAAGCAGAGGTGCAACACCCCCAGACTTGGAGCCCTTGTGGCAAACACTTCCACCCCCTTAAAAGCCCTATGAACACAGGGTGCAGTGACCACACCTACGATCCCAGTGATCTGGCAGGAGGAGGCAGGGGAATCCCGAGTTCAAGGCCAGGGCAGCCTGCGGGACTTAGCCAGACCCTGCCTCAAGATGAAAAATAAAAACCTGGCTGAGGGTGCAGCTCAGGGGCAGGGCGCTTGCAAAGTGTGCAGGAGGCCCTGGGTTCAGCCCCCAGTTCTGGGGGAGAGGGGAAGGCCAGGAGCGGAGAGGACCGGTGGGGGCCTGGCTTACCATGCTGAAGTCCAGGAGGTCACTCAGCTCCTTGTCCGTGCCCACGGGCGCCATCCTCTGCGACTGGTTCATCCTCCAGCAGCACGGGCGGGCACAGGAACCGAGGTGGGCGTCTCAAGCCTAGAGACAGCCCTGTGCGGTGGCCCCACGGTGAAGGACCCGGGTGAGAGTGGGGGAGAGAGACACACGTGGAGAAAGGAGGAGAACAGGTGTGAGTGGGCAGGTGGAGTCTATGGGGGAGGAGCCAGGGAAGCCTGGGTTCCCTCATTTGGCGCACCGCAGACCCCACGGGAGCCTGAAGAAGGAGGGGGCGTGCACATAACTTCCCTGAACTCCCTGGGCGACCACCAGTGAGTCAGATTGCAGATTTACACTGGATGCAAGAAGCTGGGGCCTTTTTCCAATCACTTCCAGGCCCCGCCCCTAGGGGGAGGGGCTATCTAGGCCCCGCCCACAGAGAAATTCGGTGGACGCCCCCCAGCAGCTGTCAAGAGTACCCTCAAGACCTTAGTCACACCAAATCCCAAGCAAAAAGAAAAAGAAAAAAACAATCCGCATGACACAAAGCCACGAACCCACTCCCGACTTAATCAGGAAGGAAGGAGGACCCCCAGGACCCACAAATTTGCCCTCCACCTAATTCTCCTCCCTCCCTCCAAAAGGCCCGAATGAATTCCGAAAAGAAGAAAAAAATATAACGAGGTTGTTTTATTGTCACAACACATCCGGGAATTATTTTTAAGCAACTCTGAAAACATCCCTTGCCTCCTGCCCATGGAGGGAGGGGGGGTCCCAAGCCCAGGGATTCCCCGTGCAGCCCCAAGGGGCCCCCCCACTCTACAATGGGGGAGGGACATCCACCTGCCTGGCCCCATCCTACCCCAGGAAAGGGATCGGAGCAAGGCCTCCTTCCCAAAAAACTTTTTCCAGCTTCCCCCAGGCGGCGGTGGGAGGGGGACGGAGAAACTGCCGAGGCTGGGGGAAGGGAAAGAGTTCCGAAGTCGAGGAACCCCCCTCTTTGTTTGCTAACTCCGACACTGGGTGTGAAACGGACGCCCCAGTGCACCCCCTCCCCCGCAGTTTTTTCTTTTTTTTTTTTCCTTTTTGGATGGCGTGTGAAACTGACTTTTTTTTTTGAGCTGTACGAAACCGCACTTTTTTGTGGGGGTAGTTGAAACCGATTTTCAGGCCGACTTCGGGGAGCTGTGAAACAGGCTTTCAGACCGGAGGCGAAAGATTGGTGGGGTGTCACCAGGACTTTGGGAGAGCTGGAAGCGGGACTTGGAGAAATGTTTGAAACCACTTGGGGGGAAGTGGACAGCCCAGGACGCCTTCCACTGGGGGCAGGGAGGGGGCCCAGGGACCCCCCTCCTTCTTCCCCGGGCAGCCGGTGCGCCCCAGGAGCCTTTTGAAGCTCGCCGCGCCTAGGCGGTGTCTCCGACCCCGCGCCGCGCCCCGCACGGGCGCCGAGCAGATGTTCCCGCCCGGCCTCCCGGCCTTGGCCCCGCACCCCGAGCCCGAGGAGCGCACGGCGACTCCTTCCCCGCGCAGACAAAAGGACTCTCCGCCCTCCCAAGCTCCCCCTCCTAACTCCGGCCCGGGCAGGGCGGCTCCCCGAGGAGGGGGCGTCCCGGAGGCCCGTGCGGGTTCGCGAAGCTCCGCCGCGCGCTCGGGGGACCCCCGCTACCCCCCCAGGGCCGGCCCGGGCTGCACAAAGTTTCCCAAGTGCTCGCTGGCGGCGTGGGTCCACGTCGGCCGCCCCCTCCGGCGCGCAAAGTTGGAGAACAATGACGCCCGTGCCGCGCGGCCCCCTCCGCCCGCGCCCCGCGCCCAGCGCCCCGCGCCGGACCGGCGGCCAACTTCGCACAAAGCCGCGGGGTCCCGGGCGCGGCCCCGCCGCCGCGCGCCCCCGGGCTCCCCGCGCGCTCACCTGCTCGGCGCGGCTTGGCACGCGGCGCGCGGACGGCGGCGGCATGAACGGCGCGGCCCCCCCCGGGACAAAGGGGCGACGCGGCCGGGCCCTGAGGGTCGCGCGTGGGTGGCGGCGGCGGGGCCCGGGTCTCTCCCCCGCCGCGGCGCTCGCCCCGCGCGTCTGGCCGGGGCGCAGGGGCAGCGGCGTGCGCTGCCCGCGGTGCCCGCCGCCCGCGTCGGGTCCGGCTAGGCTCCGGCCCGCTACGCCCGCAGCCGCCGCCGCTGCCTCATCTTCCTGCGGCGGGAGACATGTTCCGCCCCCAGCCCCGCGCCGCCGCGTCGGCCCCGCCCCGCGTCGGCCCCGCCCTAGCGTAGGCTCCACCCCCTTCGCGCCTCGCTTGGTCGCACACCTCGGATCCTTCCGCCACGTCCGCGCGCGTCTGAGAAACTGGGTTCTGGCCCCGAGCATCCGCAGGATGACCCTGCAGCCCCGCGGCGCCCGGGGCCTAGGAGTGGGCACGCCCGATGAGGACATGTCGCCAAAGACACCAGGAAGAGTCAGGGACTATCTTTCTACGCGGAAGCGTACATTTTCTGAGCGCATCGCTGATGACGCAAGTCGAGGGCTTTGAGCATTGAAAGATGAGGCACAGCAGCAGTGGCCAGTCGGAGGGCGCAAAATTCTGACTGACGGGGCTTCCGGCCAATTGTAATGAGGCTCCCTCCCACCTCGTTCCCGCCCCGCGGCATAGGCGGAACAATCCAAGCAAGAGTCCGCGAGAATTAGGGGCTGGGGGGAGGTGGGTTTTTATTTTCAGGTTGCCGTGGCCGCCCGTGCGGTTTTCTTGTGTTGGCTGTCTGAGTTTCTCGGTTGTCTTCGGTGCTGTTTGTTGCGAGCGGGCATGCCATGTCAGGAAGGGACATCAGATCCTTATTACCTGGAGAGAAGCCGTGGCTTGCTCCGTTTCAGGGTCACAGAGACCCGCGTGGAATCCAGGTTGTGCCTTTGCTTACCTGAATGTCTGCAAAATGGAATATGGGCCTGAGTTTGAACAGAACCAAGGCTGGTGGGGGACCTGGTGGAGCTTTGTGACCCTCAGTGGTCTGTCCATTTTGGTTAAATGTTCTTCCTGCAGAAAAGGGTGCCTCAGCCTTTGAAGGCCAAAAGCCCTACAGCATCAGGGGAAACAGGAGCCGGGCACGGTGGCGCACGCCTGTAATCCCAGAGGCTTGGGAGGCAGAGGCGGGAGGATCGCAAGTTCGAGACCAGAGGCACTCTGCGTAATTTAGCGAGACCCTGTCTCAAAAAAGTAAAAAAATGGGCTGGGGGTGCAGCTCAGTGGTCCAGCACTTGCAAAGCATGCAGGCGCGAGGCCCTGGGTTCAACCCCCAGTACCATAAAAAAAAAAAAAAAAAAAAAAAAAAAAAACAGGGAAAACAATAATAACAAATAAGAACACAGTTTTCCAAAGCTCCCCTTGGGGCCCCAGAGAGAAATCACACTCCTTTGCTTGGCTTTAAAAAGCACAACGCCCAAGCCATTCCCACCCCTGGGCTTTTGCCCATGCTATGGCTGCTGCATGGAATGCTCTTCCCACCTGGTCTCAAGCCCCGGGTTCTTCACAACTCAACAGCCCCAGCCAGGGATCGGGGCTGAATGCAAGAAAGAACATGGTATGGGGAGGGTGCAGAGAGCTCCTGAGAAGCCCCTCCTGCTACTCCCCAGCCTGGCTCACCCTCAGTCTGACTCTTTCTGGCCTAGAGTCTTCTGTCTCACAGCCTGGAGATCGGGGTGTGGGTCATGGGGGTCTGGCTTCCAATCCCTCACCCCTCCCCACCCTGCTGGGACCTCAGGCAAGTTCTTGCTACTTTCTCTGTCTTTTCTTCTTTTCTTGTCATTTCTTTTTCTTTTCCTTTTCTTTCTTTGACACAGGGCCTCACTTGGAAGCACTGGCTGGCCTCAAACTTACTTCCATCCTCCTGCTTCCGCCTTCTGAGTACTGAGATGACAGGCGTGCACCACCACACCCGGCTGTCCTTGTTACTTTCTGGACCTCAGTTTCCCCATCAGGAAAATGGGAAGGTGCTGCCATGGGCCCACAGCAGTGCCCACCACTCATAGCTGTTGCCTCTGTCCCTAGCGTCCTTCCACCCAGGCCCTTGAATCTCTGGACTCAGGGTTCCCCACCCCACTCAGGCCCCTCAGCCCCTCCCTGTGGCCCAACCCTGGTCCCATAAGTCTGAGGGCATCTTGCTCATTCTGGCATTTTCCACCCCAGCCTGAGGGTTTTGTGAGAGGGAGGGGTGGTTCTGAGGCATCGAGGCCCCTTAGCCTCACCCATGGGATCCAGCCTCCCAACTCCACCCAACCCTACACAGGGTCTAAGCCAGAGAGCCTGGCCGCATTCCTAGGGGGCCCTTTGGTGTCAGACGGGAGGGGGCGATGTCCTCTCCTCAGAGACCCTTCCGTCCCTGAGTGTGGGCAGGGCTCAAGGCTTCGTGCTGGGCACCAGGCCCCTGGGTCCCTGTCACCCCACCAAGTCCCTGCCATCCAAGACCCCATCCCCACTCATCCCAGATGTGGCTCCTTCCAGCTGCGCACTGGCTATCAGGCCCCCATGCCCCGCCCATTGAGTCCACTGTATAGAAGAAGAGACTGAGGTTCAAAGAGCTCCCCAGGGCCTGCCCGCCACCCCAAGGAACACCTGTTAGGAGGCTCCCCCAGCACCCACAAGCCGCCATTGTCTTCCCTGGGGCTGAGTCACTGGGCGGGTCAGCCCGTGGGGGCCCTGCTGGGAAGGCACCTCTGCCTGGCCCCAGGCCTGGGTGTGGCCTGGGGGGGGGGAGAGCGGGTGCCAGGGCCCCCCAGGGCAGCCCTTGGCCTGCCTGCCCACCCCCTGCCCTCCTGACTGCGGCCTTTGTTCTCCACCTGCTGAAGCCCAGTCCCTAACCTTCTAGCCACACCTACTGTGCACGGGGGCCCAGGGCTTAAACCCATGTGTGATGGGAAAACAATTGCGGGGGATCAGTTCTCACAAGGGGAGGGGGCAGATGGAGGAGGATGGGAGTGGAAGCTTCCAGAAGCCAGACCCAGGAGGTAGACAGGGCGTGGTGGCTCCCTAAGCGGTAGAACTGCATTTATGACTTGTCTTCTTTTCTGCCCAAAGCCAGCCCTTTGCTGAGCCCCCAACACGGGCACACCTACTTCTCCCTCTTCCTTGAAGCCCCCGGGGGAAGAGGGGCTGCCGCCAGCGCTGACTGCCAATCTCATTTCATCCTTCTGGAAGCTGAGGCCGCTGGGGCAAGGGTGGGGGGCTCTCCCCGGAGGGGGCTGCCTGCTTCTTCCAGACTCCTGCTGCGGTTCCCCATCCCAGCAAGTCCCAGCTCACCGGACAGCCCTGTAGCGGCCTGGGCCTTGGCGGCCCCACGTGAGACCTACAGAGATTCGCTGACTCACTCCTTCATGCTCCCTGGCTTCTGGGGTTTTTCTACAGACCGCTGGCTGGGCCTGGGTCTGAGCAGCTCCAGGGGATTGGGGTGGTGGGGGGCTTGTTACACCCCATTGGATATAAGAGGGAGCGTGGGGCTGGGGGCTACTAGATAGTGAGGGTGGCCCTGGCGTGCTCCAGGCCCTAGGTTCCATCCCCACCTTCGCAAAACAAACAAACAAAAAACCCCATTGAAGAGTCTGCCCTAGGCCTCGGCCAAACACCAGCAGTTGGTCCTGACTTTCTTACCCTCCAGCTGCAGGTACAATGAAGACGGGAGGGGTCACTGAGAGGACTTGACCCCAGACTGGTCCACCCCAGGCTTGTTCTGCAGCTCCCACAGGCCACCAGAGCCAGGCAGGGGTGTCCAAGGGTGACGGGGGCTCTGCCCTCAACCTTTCCACTGAGGGGGGCCTCCTAGCATCGACTCATGGCAGGTCCTGTGGGACCTCTGACCCTGCTTCGGGGGCCAGTGACCCTGTGACCACAGGGGTGAGTGAGGTCCCTGGGCAGGGAGCACACAGCAGCCCTGCGGGCAGTGGAGAAACTTCGGGGACAAAGGCCCAGGGCTGAGACCCCATGCGCTGTATTCAAAGAATGAAGTCAGGGAGGCTGGAGCCAGGGAAACGGAGAAGAGAGAGAAGAGGAGAGGTGCCAAGGTCAGAGTGGGGCGGGAGCTGCTATGGTGTGGGCTGGAAACAGATCATTTTGGTTTTGTTTTGAGACAGGGTTTCACTGTGTAGCCCAGGCTGGCCTGGAACTTGCCATCCTCCTGCCTCAGCCTCCCCAGCTCTGGGATCACAGGCGTGGCCACTGCGCCCAGCACAGTCTTTAAGAAGAAGGCACTGGGGAGCCATGGGGGTATGTGAGCAGAGGAGGGCACCTACCTGGTGTGTGCTGGGGGGCGATCTCTATGGCTGCCACCTGAGGGAGAGAAAAGAGGACAGACAAGGGGCTCATCATCAGGGGAAATAAAGAGGGGTCCACGGGGTGCTGAGCCAGCACAGATTTGGGGTGTACTTGGAGGACAGTGGAAGGCTCACCGGGGTGTGAAGAGAGACCCATCTGCTCACCATACAGGGCGAGGGAAGGGGTCCAAGGGTGTGAGAGGGGGCACCTTCTGTGAGCAGCTGTAGCTTAGCCCAGCGGTCCCTGACCTTTCTGTGCCCTGGCTTGATCCCACGGTGGACAGTTGTCCATGGGCCATGGTGGGGGGGACACACTGACCTGGCGGGAGGTGGAGCTCAGGCAACAGTGCGAGGACAGGGAGCCACCATAAATACAGGTGTGAACACAGATGGTTCTTGGGGAGCCCCAGGTTAGGGTACAGGAGTGGGTGAAAGGGGGCTGACAGCAGGGGTCAGTGACTGGGATCATGGGACGGAGCCGGGGTGCAGCCCCAAGGCTGGGTGGGAGCTGCAACCAAAGATCAAACAATCAGAGGGAGGAGCCGTTGTCCAGGCTGAACCCCAACACTGGCTGGGCCCTGACTAGCGTGAGCCAGGACCTCAGGCCGAACCCCAGTCCCACCCAAACCCCTTGGCTTGGCCTGAATCCCACCCCAGGCTCAGCTGCCTCTTTCCTGGGTTGACCCCCGTGTGTCCCCCAAGCTCCTCCTACCCCCAGTGGGGCACCCTGGGCCACCACCACCCGCTGAGGCTGGGGACAGAGTCAGTTGCTCCCCCGTGGCTGGGCTCTCCGGCTCCTGACTCAGGGGCCCCAGGCCTGTCCCGCCACATTCCGGGTGCCTGTGCAAACATGAGGTGCCTCCCCTTAGCCCCTGGGGGTGCCATCCACCCAGTTTCCCCAGAGGACCGGAGCCCAGCCTGGTCCCTGCCCACGTGCAGCCCCGGGTCCTGCTGGCCTCTTTCCACGGTGGCAAGGGTGCGGCTGGTCCTGACACTGGGACCATGGGGGACCCCTGCTTCCCAGGGGTCTGTGGCTCCCTTGAGCTGTGCCCCAGGACTATGGGAACTGTTCCTGCATTCAGGGGGGCAACGGAGGCTGCAGTTCCAGAGTCTCCTGCCTGGCTCCCGTGCCCTGCTCTGTGTGCGCCCCCAGCTCCACCTCTGTTCCTGAAGATGGGGAAGGACTTCCAGGCTGCAGCCCTGCTGAGGACGTGGGTCTCAGTTGGGGGGCGGGGCTGGAAGCCACAGGGGCCTCGGGTGTCATGGGGGAACTGGACGGGAGACGCTGGCGGGAAGGGGTGACTGAAAGAAACCCGTTTTACAGATGGGAGCCCCGAGCCGCCTGGGGAGGATGGCAAGGACGCGGCCACCTGTGAGGTCAGGGCTGGACCCGAGGTGGGGAGTCGGGCAGGATGTGGTGCGGGACCAGCTGGCTGGCAGAAGCTGAGCCCGGAATGTGGCGGCCACAGGCTGGACAGCAGAACGGGGGCCAGAGGGAGCCCAGCGGGGCCAAGGCCATGAGGCGGGGTACAGGTCCCAAGCCCTGGGTGTCAATCGATGTCCCAACCCGGCGAGGCCTGGCCTCCCAGCCTCCTCCCCTGGCCCAGTTCAGCTGAGCCGTGTGCACCCAGAGGCGGCCCTGGCCGTGGGGACATCAGGATCTTCTTGCTCATCAGCCTGGGGCTGCTGCCCACCTGCGGCCTGGCTCTCTGAACCGTCTTGGCCCAGGCTGCGCCTCCCACGGGCTCACCTTTCCCTCCTCCCACAAGCCTGACCCTCCCTGGCCCTCCGCCCTCTGGGGCTGCTGCCACCCCCAGGCTAGGCTGACCCCTCAGGATCGGCCACCTCCCAATACTAGTCTTTTCGGCCTTTTTTTTTTTTTTTTTTTGCCGCCCTGTATTAGATCAGACCCCCTGTATCAGACCCCCTAAATCCCCGCGAGGGGAAGAACCCCAGTGCCTTGCTCCGTACTGTACCTCCAGAAGGGCTGGGGTATAGCTCAGTTGGTACAGTGCTGGTCTGTGCTGAGGCCGTGTTCGATCTGCAGCACTGCAAAAATGGGAAAAAGAAACAGCAGCCCACTCCCAAAGCAATCCCAAAAGAACCGGCTGCTGAAAACCCTGTGAGAAGCACTGACACAATGCCAGCCATGGCACGGTGTCAGGGAGTGTTTCATTCTGTTGCACATCGGGTCACTAGGAGTCAGACCCGACTTGATGGCACGCAGCAACAACCACGTGTCACCGCTTGCACTGTGCCACAGATACGTCGCGATCCTGGCAGATGTGAGTCCTGGGGGGCATGTCCCAAGGCAGCCAAGGGCACCTCGTGCTTAGGGACAGGCTTGGGGCCCAGCACTTGGTGTCCTGCAGAGGACTGAGGTCTTCCCCAAGCCCTGTGGCCTGGATCACTGGTGGATCTGGGTTTCAGCCCTGGCTCTGCTGTGTCTTGGCTGTGTGGCCCTGGGCTGGGGCTGCCTCTGCCAGCCAGTCCACCCTCACATCACACTTTTCCTACCTGGGTTGCCAGCCCTGGGAGGTGGAGGTGGTTATGGCACATATTTTGCAGATGGGGAAACTGAGGCACAGGGCATGAAGCCATGTGGCCAAAGCCACATATTTGTGCAGTGGAGCCAGACAGGTTCTGTGCCCAGGACAGCTGTCATCTGGCCCTGAGTGGAGTTTATGCCCGTCCTACAGAAGGGACAAATCAATGGGGTGGCCTGGGAGCTGGTGGGGTGCCTGGCACTAACACGAAACTTTTGCCCCCCGTGTCTCCAGAGACCTTCCTTCTAGCCCACACAGGAAGGGCAGAGGTTGTCACCATGCCACAGAGAGGGAACTGAGGTCAGAAGAGGTTGCGTTTGCCCCATGTGATTCCTCTCAGCTGGGGCTGCCCCCACACCCAGGATGTTTGCAGATAAAATAAATTAGTTGCACAAACAGGTCATCCCAGAGGCCCAGGGAGAAAGGTAGGCCCTGGTTCCTCCTCTTGGAATGATGGCCAGCCCTCTGTGGGTCCCCAAACCCCTACTTGTCCATGTGTGGTTAGGAGTTTTGAAATGGCCCTGCATATGTGGTGGTGGTAGTGCGTGTGTGTGTGTGTGTGCGTGTGTGTGGCAGAATAGAGGGGAGGAGAGGAGAGAAGAGAAGAGATGAGAGACAGAGACAGGATCAGGTGGGCAGGGAGTGTCTGGACTCAGCTGAGCTCCTGGTACTCCTGGGATCAGAAGACATTTGGCAAAGGTTGGCTCTAAAATCCACCTCCCTACATCTGTGACCTATTCAGGAGGTAGCAAAGGCACCAAGCCCAGAGCCATAAAAGGAGAGAGAGAGAGAGAGAGAGAGGAAGAAAAAGGAGGAGGAGGAGGAGGAAGAAGAAAGAAGAAAGAAGAAAGGGGAAAAGGAGGAGGAGGAGGAGGAGGAGGAAGGAGAGGAGAAACTTGAATTTGAATACATAAACATTAGACACTTCTGAATTGTAACAGACTGGCAAGTGAAGCCAGATGAAATGTGAGATAGCTGGGTAGAAATATTTGCAACATTGTAACAGGTGAAGGATTTGTATTCCTTATATACAAAGAGTTCCTACAAAGCAATAAGAAAAATTCAGAATACCAGGCAAAGAAATAAAAATTCATACAAGAAGTAACACAAACCAAGCATAGTGGCACATGTCTGTAATCCCAGCAACTTGGGAGGAGGAGGCAGAAGGATTGCAAGTTTGAAGCCAGAGGCAGCCTGCATAGCTGCCTCTGTGTAGCTATGTCAAGACAGAGAATAAAAAAGCAACTGGGGATGCAGCCCAGTGGTAGAGCACTTGCAAAGTATGTGGCAAGGCCCTGAGCTCAACCTCCAGGTATGGCCCAAAAAAAAAAATAAATAAATAAATAAATAATAAAAGAAACAAAAGCAATACAAATGACTACTGGATAAATGGAGAAAAAGAAACTTAAGTCACTCATAGTGAAAGAAATACAAATCATTATGGAAACTAGGCACTTTATGTCTTTATGGTTGTCAAAACTGTCAGCTTGGTGAGGTGTGAGGCAAACACTGTGAGGTGCTAATTACAATACAGAGACTCTATGTCTCTTTTAATCACCCCAAAACTCTATTCCTAATGATTTATTGATTGGTTGATTTAGTGCTGGGGACTGAACCCATGGCCTTTGGCATCCTAGACAAGGGCTCTACCACTGAGTTACATATCCAGCACCCCCTCCTTTTTCTTTTCTTTCTTTCTTTCTTTTTTTTTTTTTTTCTGAGACAGGACCTTGTTCTATCCCAGGCCAACCTGGAACCCCTGATCCTCCCACCTCAGCCTCCTGAGCACTGGGATCACAGGCGTGGCCATGGCACCTGGCTCCACTCCTGATAATTTAAGAATAAAAGTGGCTAGAATGGAGATATCCGTCAGAGCATTGTTGGTAGCAGCAAATGCTTAGGAGCAATGTAGGTGGGGACGGTGGGACAGAGCGCGTCCTCCAGCAGCAGCAGCTGAGGGCGGCGTGTGTGTTCTGAGCCAAAGTGCCCGGGTAGACAGATGGGGACAAGGTAGAGACCCACACACCATCTTCAGGGGCAAGTTGTGGGGAGGACAAAAACCTGTATTGAAAAAGCGCGGAGGAACCATCCCCAGGGCTTCGTGGTTGCTCTGGGCGGGGGACTTTCAGTTCTTACTTTATGTTTTTATTAAGAAGTAGAGTTGGTTGAGACTTTATGTTGGACTCTAGCTCCTCTGTGTGTGTCTCAGTGCTTGTTAAATTAAAACAAAGCCCGAGTCTTAAATGTGTCGATTGTAGCTGTGAGCCTGGGATGGCGGCACCTCAGGATGGGGCGACCACCCTGTATAGTGACGACGCTCACTGTGATCCCCTGCTGGGGGTCTTCCAGCAGTCCTGGGGCGCTCGGGGGGAAGCCCCGGGTATCCTGGGGAGGCCCCGGCAGGCCGATCGTGAGAACAAACTGAGGACAAGGAGCACCAGGGACAAGCCATGGTGCTGGTCACTCCCAGACTGAGCCAGAGTTCCCGCTGTCAGGGAGGCTTAATGCGGGCACTGGGAGCCAGAGGTGAGGGCTTCCTGCTCCCTGAAGCCAGGCCCGGCCTGGAAGGCTCATGGGGGCTCACGAAAACCTTTGTGCCTTTCATTATTTTTTTTTTCCATTTTAATTTCTTTTAAAATCAGTGGGAAATTTGGGCACAGTGGCCACACCTGGGATCCCAGTGCTCTGGAGGCTGAGACAGGAGGCTGATGAGTTCCAGGCTGGCCAGGGCCTCGCAAGACCCTGTCTCCACCTCGAAAGATTTTGTCCCAGGTGTGGGTGGTGCCAGCCTTGATAAATACCTGTATTATTGATCTGTAGTTCATGCATGTGGATCCCTGGCTGAGGCTGGTGAGTTCCAGGCCGGCCTGGGCTACATAAAATCAGGAGGGTGGGAAGTGTGGGTCAGTGGTGGGCACTTGCTTGGTAGGTACAAGGCCCTGGGTTCAACCGCAGTACTGCAAAAACAAACAAATCAGAAAGAAAACAGTGCCTATAAGAAAGTTGAATTTATGATAATTCCCACCTGAATTAGACTGTTTTTTAATTAATAATTAATATTTTGTGGTACTGGGGGCTTTTGCCCAGGATCTCATCCATGCTTTATAAGTGCTCTACCGCCGGGCTGTACCCCCAGCCCACTTTCTTACTTTCTGATTTGAGACAGGATCTCACTGCGTTGCGCAGGCTGCCTCTGGCCTCAAACTTGCGATCCTCCTGCCTCCACCTCTCAAGTTGCTGGGATGATGGCGTGAGCCACTCTGCTCGGCTCTCAGGCTGGTTTTTATACCAATTTGCAGTCCCAGGGACAAACTCTTGTTTCTTGTTTTAATTGACACATAATGACCGCACACACGCATAGGGAGCAGGGTGATAGCTGGGTACAAGAGCACAGAGCCCACTGGTCAGGCTGCAGCCGCCAGCATGTCTGCCTCCAAGCCATCATTTCCGACTGTCGTTAAGGCAGGGTCTCGCCATGCAGCCTGGGCCAGCCTGGAATTCGCCATCCTCCCACCTCGGCCTCCCGAGCGCTGGGATCCCAGACATGGGCCCTCGACCTGATGTAACTCAGGACAGCTGAGTGTGTGGGCTGCAGGAAGCCCCAGGGAGGAGGTCATCTCTGCTGCCCGGGCCCCTGAGTCCCCCAGCAGGTGCTGAGGGGGGCGCAGAGGGACGGCCCCTTCCCAGAGCAGGGACGGCCTCACGTGATGCTGCCCAGGCGGAACAGGGCCACGGGACCCCAGGGACTCCTCTACTTCTCCCCTTGCACGAAGGCTCCAGAGGGAGGCCGGCCTCAGACCCTGTGGGTCCCGCAGCTGCCCAGGCCTGGCCTTCTCATCACCAGGCTGGCTGGCTGGGGGTCCAGCCCCTCCCAAGCCCAGCTGGCCCCAAGGCAGGGCTGAGCGCTGGGGCCAGGCCAGCCTGTAGCCTCTCTGGGCAGCCACAGAGAAAATCTACCCAGAGGGCAAGCAATTCACGGACCAACCAGGGCATCGTTTGTCCCCCCCATGCCTGTGGCCTGGCTAGGCAGGGCAACGCTGAGGCCCACGGAGGCCAGGCTGGGGAAGGGGACACAGAAGTGGGCGGGCTCCCCGCACCAGGCTGAATCAGGAAGGCCCAGGAGAAAGGGAAGAATCTAGAATAAAAGAGACAAAGTGCGGGGTGTGATGCCTGGCTTCATTGTGTCAGAGTCCCGGGGGTGGGGGGGCCTGTCCTCCACAGCCTGGTCTCCTGTGGCCTTGTCTCCCCCTCCTGGCTGAGCCTGGGCCACTGTGGGCTCACGCTGACCACAGGGCTTTTACATGTCCCGTCTGGGTCACTGTCCTCTGTCCCTGCAATTTCCAGACCTGCACACTTGCTGGCTGTGCCTGTCCCCCAGGCCTGGCCTAGTGGCCGCTGCATTTGGCCGGCACACAGGGACCCTCAGTGGGTGCAGGGGTGGAGGATGGTGTCCCAGGTCGCGGGCAAGGGCACCGAGGCTCCTGGGGAGAGGAGGTCGGAAGGCGCTGTGAGGCCCTTGGTGGCCAGGCTCACTGACAGCATCACCTGGGCCACTGCTGCTGCAGGGCCTGTGCCCCGCCCCCAGTGTCTAGGAGGGGAGGGGAGGAGAGCAGGAGAGGTGGGCAGCCAGGGTGGGGGTGCCCCATCTATCTGGCTCTCTTTGTCTCTTTCTCCCTCTCTCTGCCTCTGTCTCCTCTGCGTCTCTTAATGTCTGCCTCTGTCTCTGCCTATCTCTCTGTCTCTGTCTTTGTCTCTGTCTGCCTTTCTGTCTCTCTATGACTCTGTCTGTATCTCTCTATCTCTCTCTGTCTCTGTCTCTGTTTCTATCTTACCTCCCACACTAGCCCCTGCCCCCCCATTTGCTTCCCTATGCCTGTGTCTGTGTCTGTGTCTGTCTGTCTTTGTCTCTCTCTCTCTGTCTCTCTTTGTCTCTCTGTCTCTGCATCTCTCCCCATTTCCACCACCCTCTGTCTCTGCCTCTGGATTTCTGTTTGTCTCTGTCTCTCTCTGTCTCTGTCTGGCTGTCACTCTCTGCTGGTCTCTCTGCCTCTGTCCCTGTCTCACTGTCCTCCCCCACCCCGGGTCTCTGTCTCCCTCAACACCCTCCCCAGCCTCTGCCTCCTGCCTCCTGCCTCAGCAGCCAACAACACAATCCTCCAAACCCGACACCAGCAGAAACACCCTAGGGGCTGCAGCTTAATCACTTCCCAATTTGCATTTTTGCATATTAATGAGGACAGAGCTGCTAATTTTCCTGCATATTTTAAAGGTGCAGAAGCCAGGCCACTGCACGGGGTGAAGATTGGGCTGAGCCTCCTCCCTTAGGAGCCACCCTTGTTGGGAATCACAGGACCCTTGAGGGAATGGGGTCCCTGCCTCTGAAGTGGGTTTAGAGGGGTCAGGAGGTCCCTGCCACCCTTCAGTTTGGTTTCAATGCACCTTAGCCACAGCCAGAACTGAGCTTCTGGAATTTTCTCTGGATGGCTCTGTTCTGAGAAATCAGTATTTGGAAAGCTGATTTGTCTTAGAGCCTTCAGACTATGTTCCACGTGGACCCCGAATCTGGTTACTGTTCTCACTTCCTGCATTCAGGCCAGAAACCTGGGACCCCTCAGCAGCCTATCCAAATGATGCAAGCCCGGCCGGCCTCCCTGGTGCCCTCCACTCACCTCCGGACCTTTGCATATGCTCCGCCCCCTCGCTTGACTTCGGTTCCTTTCCTCTCAAGGCCACTTTCCCTGAAAGGCTCTCCAGTCCCTTCACCACGTGTGTTTATGGATTTACTCCCCATCCCCCTCCCACCCTAGGTGGATAGGCCAGGTCAAACCACATCCCCACCCAGACGCTGCGGAAACTGAGGCACAGAGCAATGAGGCTGGGTGCTCAGGGTCCACACAGGGCCCACCCAGGGTCCTCCCCTTCCAGCGAGAGTCCGGAGGCTCAGGCCCCAGGTGCCCACCTGGGCGAGTGCCGCCAGAGGAGGCTCTGCCTCACGCTGGCGCCTCGGGGCCAGCCCGCAGGTCACAGGGCCGTGGGAGGCCCCATTGGACGCAGCTCCAGGTGGGGGAGGCAGGCTCAGAAAAGCCGCGGCATGGAGACCCCATATGAGACGCCATACTGATCCCAGGTGCGAGGCGGGGCAGGGAACCCCCGAACTTCCCGTGACGGGCCTGCAGGGGCGCCATCTTCCACCAGGGGGCGCGCGGCGCCCAGAAACCTGTGCGAGCGTGCGGGCGGCCGGCGGAGCAGTGGGCGCATGAGCAGAGGACGCGCGCGCACCTGCACTTGGGCCCGGCACCTGGGGGCCGGGAGGCTCGGGCGTGCGGGGTGGGGACGAACTTCCGGCGCGCCCGCCCTGGCCGGGTCGGGCGTGTCCCAACACGCATGCGCGGTGGGGGCGCGCCCCCCCCACGCGCTCAGGTGTCCCCCACCTGCACGTCCACGCGCGTGCACTTCTGCACAGGTGCGCGCTCCAGAAGGTTTGGAGCTGTCCACGAGGCGCCCGCGCGCGTTGGGCACACTCTCCCGCGTGGCCTTGGGTCGCGCTGCGTGCGGGCATCCTGGGTCACACGGGCGCCCCCCTGTGCTGGCGGGTATGTTCTCACACGCACATGCGTGCCCAGGCGCGCTCACGCGACTTCACGCGTTCGCGTTGATGCAGGCTGGCGCATGTGCTCCGCAGCGTCCACGGGAACCTGGCGCATTCACGCGGGTCCCCCTCGGCAGCTGCGCAAGCCCCCCTGGGGACCCATCGTGACCTCGGCCTGGCACATCCCAGACCCCCTCAACTCAGGTCCCACACTCCCTGACCCCGGATTTCGGCCTCGCCCCAGCTCGGCGTCCCACGTCCACTACACTGTCCAGCTGGCTTGTCTCTGCTGCTCTAGTGCCCAGCGCAGAGGCTCATTTGCAGAGCTGTGTGTGTGGCTTGCTGTTGCACCCTGAAGTCTGGCTCCCAGTAAGCAGCTCAGACACCCAGCCGGCTGAAGGATGTGCCCAACAGGCCCAATGATTTCACGAAATTCACATCTGACTCCAATAATTCAAGCACAGGCAGCAGCCCACAGCCAGAGGCTGTGCCCACAGGGAGCCTGCCCCGTGGGAACCCTCCCTCCCTGACACCCACACATCCCTTCCTCTCCAATCTTGGCCTGGATGAGGGGCCTCCTCCCTCTTTACTCTTCCTTTTCCTTCTGGCACTCTCCTATTCATCCTGCAGGGCCCTGTGACATTAGCCTCTCTTCTAGGACCCTTCCCCTGGGCTGCTGAGGGTGAGTGGAGCAGAGGCCAGCAGGGTGCCAGTGTCCTGGGTGGCCGTGGTGGGGCTGCTGTATCAGGACCTCCAAGCTGCGTCTGCATACAGGCGTCCTGCAGTGGCTGGGCAGTGGAGGATGTCCAGGGCCCATGGTGAGGGTCGTCCGCCCAGCCAAGCAGCTGCCTGCAGAGGCTGATGTGAGGGCTGGACCATGCTGGCTGCTTGTCCTCTCTCTGTCCCTCTTTCACCCCAGCCCCATGGGCCATTGCCGTGGCAATGGTGGCTGCGTGGGGTCAGCAGCTCCATTGATCGCCACTCACCCCCTGTGTCCCTGATCCTGGACTCGGAAAGTGATGAGGAAGTGCGGTCTGCACGCACAGGACGAGGGTCCCCCAGCCGGAGGGGATACCGGTCCCCAGGGTGGGCCAATAGGGTCAGAGGTCAGGCTGACCTGGGCAGGGGACTTGGGCTCACTCTACATGGTGGACATCCCTGGGCCTCAGTTTCCCCAGCAGAACCTGTCTGACTTCCAGGCCCCGAGTCCAGGCCTGGCCACTCATGTGGGGACAGTGGCTCAGCTGACCAGGAGTGATAAGGAGGAGGCTCTGCTTCACGCCAGTTCCCAGAGGGAAAGAAAGCTAGGAGCCTCCAGCCCACGGCCCCCAGGCAGGCGGTGGACAGGAAGTCCACAGTCAGAGCTCCCGAGCAGTTGCCACCGCTGCCTCTAGAAGGTTTTCCAATATGGCTCCTCAGCAGTCAGCGTTGTAATGGCAGGATCAGGTTCTAAATGTCTGCTGCATAAATAAACTTAAAAAATAAAACATAAATTGTGCCTGGTGCGGTGGCTCATGCCTGTGATCCCAGTGACTCAGGAGGCAGAGGCAGGAGGATTGAGCTGGAGGCCAGAGGCAGACTGCATGACTTAGGGAGACCCTGTGTCAAAATAAAGTGTGAAAAATGGACTTGGGGTGCAGCCCAGTGGCAGAGCACTTGTAGAAGCATGCACGAGGCCCTGGGCCCAACTCCCCAGTACTAGAAAAAGAAACAAACAAAACAAACAAGAAAAACAATCCCACACGTTGATAAAGAAAGAGTGGATTTATTTACAGTTTGGCCAAACCAAGAACAGAAAAGCAGTTTTTAAAAGTCCTCTAGGCCCTCGTGTTGCAGACCACCCACCTTTTATAGCACAGGTGAAGCCCAAAGCCACAGAGACAAGAACCTGAGCTGTTAGCTGCTACCAGCTTGGACTGGGTGGGAGTCCACTCCCTAACCTGACCCTAGACTCCTGGCAGAGGCTCCCCCAGGGTCGGGGTCCCTTCTCCATGAGATTAAATAATAATAATTATTTATCTGATAATACCATTATTCATATATCAGATAAATATTATTGTTGGTTAAGAGATGTAACAATGAACTGTTCTAGAAGCAACACTGGTGGACTGCTCAGGAGCTGACTGCTCAGGAGTTGTAATGGTAGAAACTTCTAGAAGCATAATACCATTATGGCTGGGATTTAGCTCAGTTGGTAGAGTGCTGCGCTGCAGTCTCTGAGGTCCCAAGTTCAATTCCCAGCATCGCAAAAATGGGAGAAGGACCTGGCAATCCACTCCCAAGGCAATCCCGAAACAGTCAGCCATTGAAAACCTTATGAGGGTCGCTATGAGTCGGATACCGACTCGATGGCACCTAACAACAACAACAACAACATTATACTTCTAGAAGTTTCTACCATTACAACTTCTGAGCAGTCAGCTTGATGCTTCTAGAAGATTCTTCCCTCTAGGTCTCGAGCAGTCCACCATTCTGCTTCTGGAAGATTCTGCCATTAGGATTCCTGAGCAGTCCACCAGTGTTGCTTCTAGAACAGTCCTTTGTTACATCTCTTAACCAATAATAATATTTATCTGATATATGAATAATATATATGATAATAATAATATGATGAGTAATAATAATTATTCATCTGATAATACCACTATGCTTCTAGAAGTTTCTACCATTACAATTCCTGAGCAGTCACTATGACGCTTCCGGAAGATTCTACCCTCTAGGTCCCGAGCAGTCCATTCTGCTTCTAGAAGATTCCACCATTATGACTTCTGAGCAGTCTGCCACTGTTGCTTCTAGAACAGTCCATCGTTACATGTCTTAACCATTCCACCATCACTGCTTTGAGAAGATTCTACCAAAACGCATTCTGGACGGTTCTGTCATTCTGTGTCTGGACTGCTTGAGACGCCAGCAACCTGGGCAGAGACACAGGTGTGGGGCCTTTGGGCTCCTGGGAGTGGCCAGCGAAGAAGGACCAGCGTCCAGGAGAAGCTGCTTTCTTGGGGTGGCACTGCCTCCTCCTGGTCCCCAGCTTGGGAGGGCACTTGCCCAGGAGGGGGCCACCTAGGGCCTGGCCATTCTCTGGTCAACGTGCTGGCCCTGGAGGACATCGATCGCTAAATGCATTTGTACAGATCCCAGGACCGGTAGCTGGGCAGCCTGGATTGTGAGGTGCAGGTTGCGCTGGCCAAGGAGCTTCGAGGATTCCAAACCTACTCCTTTCCCTTTCTGGGCCTCAGTTTCCCCACCTGCAGTGGAGGAGGTGCAGATGTGGAGGAGGTTTGTGCTCTCAGGACCACATTTAGCAGCCACAGCTCAGAGATGTCAGGCCACTTGCCCAGGGCTACACAGCCAGTGGGTGGAGGCATTGCAGACACTGCTTTGACCCCTGTGGCGGGCATGCTGTGGGAGGCTGGGGGACCTGTCCCCATGGCAGAGCAGGCCGCTGGCCCTTTAAGAGCCTCGTTTTGGTGCTGCCTGGGGTTATGATCGATGGCAGCCTTGGAAACACAATTAGATTATCGGCTGGGGCCAGGAGGGAGCTTCTTGTAAATGCGTGGTGAAGGCGAAGGCGTTGGGCCCTCTGCTGCACGGGGCTCCATCCTGGGAGCCCCCGGTCCTGCCCATGCTCTCCAGCCCTGGGGATGGGTAATGCAGGCCTCGCTTTGTAGGTAGGGAAACTGAGGCACAGAGCAGGGTGTGTTTCTGCGAAGCCGAGTAGCTAGGACGACCCATTTGGTCATGTATGCATTTGGTGAGCGCCTAATGTGTGCTTGGGTGTGGGCGGCACATTGATCCTCTGGCCACTGTCATGCGCAAAAGGTACAATCGGGTGTTTTCATGACTCGCAGCTGTGGGCGGCCGGGCCGCCCCTGCCAGGCTGCCAAGCATGTGCGCACACCATCCCCATGATCCTGGGATCATGATCCCATTATACAGATGGGGGGACCGAGGCCGGGGTTCCGAGCAGCCAGAGGGGCTGGGCCAGGACAGGCAGGTTCCAAGCTCGTTCCTGGTGGAGTCACCCCAGGAGAGACAAATGGTGGAGCCCCCATTTCTTTTCTATTTTTTCTTCTTTTCTTTGTATTTTCTGCAGTACTGTTGGGTTGAACCCAGGGCCTCCGGCATGCTTCACAAGCGCTCTACCTGTGAGCTATGCTCTGAACTCTGTGGGTTTTATTATTATTATTATTTGAGACAGGGTCTTGCTAAGTTACGCAGGCTGCCTCTGGTCTCAAACCTTCAATCCTCCTGCCTCTGCCTCCTGAGTTGCTAGGGTCACAGGTGTGAGACACTGCGCCCAGCCCCACCACCCCAATTTCTGAAGCACTGCACATTAATGGGGGACCAGCCACAGCCCGTAGGACCACTAACAGCCTATGCTGGTACATGCCATGCATGTGGGGGCATGGTGGGCACGTGTGGACATTCATTAGGCACTTGCTGTACGCCCATGTCTGGACAATCGCCTCACCTGTCCACACACACAGTGATCAACAGGAGCTGCTCCCTGCACGCACTGCACTCACCCAAGACACTCAGAGGCCTGGCGCAAATGCTGCCACAGCCAACGCTTGTCGATTGACTAAACAACAGCATTTAGCAACAGTGGGACCAGCAGTAAGTTAAATCCAAACAGCTCAGAGGGACTTCCTTCAGCTCCTGATGACCCTCCCAGCTTTGTCTTCCTGCAAAAGTTTATTCCTCAGCCATTGCTAACATTTATTGAGCACCAAGTGTATGCTCCAGCTGCCTCCAGCTAACCCCTTTTTCCTCCCAGGAGATATTCCTGACCCAACCTACACAGGGGAAACTGAGGCTCAGGGCAGTGCAGGGACCTATCTGAGGCCTCAGAACCCAGAAGAGGAGATGCACCTGGGTTAGGTTCTTGGGTTGCCTCCTATGAAAGGGGTCTGAGGCTCTGAGCATGGGGAAGCTGAGGCACAGATCTCAGGAGGGAGCCCGGGTCTCCCAGAGCTTTGACAAGGAGCCGGGAGGCCAAGCTGACTCAGCCTCCAGGCTCCATGGAGGCAGAGGGGGTTGGTCGACTTGTTTGGGCTATGGCCACGTAGTGCCCCCTGAGCCGCTTCCCAGGGGTGATGCGGGGAGGTGGTGGGGAAGGGAGGTCCGAGGAGGGCGGCCACCCGGCTGGTCACTCCTGTGCGGGTGCTGCTTGTCCATGTCCAGGCCAGCTGGACAGAAGGGCCCTGCATACAGCAGGAGCCCAACAGATGCAGAGCAGGGGCCCAAGCGCACTCAGGAGGCCCTGCCTAGGGCTGACCTGACCTCGGGGACCAAGCTCTGGGGACAAGGGACACTGTGTCCTGCAGCCTCTCTGGCCTCAGAGGCGGAGCCGAGCCACTCGCCAGCCCCTGGGAGTCTGCCCCTCACATCTCTCTCTGCCTCCCTCATCTCTCCTGCTCCACCCTCTCTGCCTTCTCAGCTCTGACCACCCTGAGCAGAGCCTCCTGG